>JAJIYU010013776.1:0-13632 GCA_030144865.1 Tinospora cordifolia
CTCTCTTTTGGTCTTGTTGCTCCTCCTGCCATGGCAGAAGTTTTGTTACAGGGTCTGCCATTTCCTCCAGTACCATATCTCTTAACCCAGTGTCATTCACCTCACAAAACCTGCTAGACCAATCTGCTGGTTCAACTGCCCTTGTTCCCAATCCTGGTGCCCTGTCCTTGGACCCAACGTTCTCTTCGTTCTGCCAATCTGCTACATAAGAAGCCACCCTCCTGTAGAACTTGTCCTTAAACACCTCCCAAACTTGATACTTGTAGTGGTTAATCACCAGAACTCCTCTCTCCAATGTCACTTGCTCAATCCCTTCTCCCACATGAAAATGGTGCACCACATTGATCAATGAAGTGTTCAGTGCATCAGGCCTAACTATACTCTTATGCCTCTCCGGCGCCGCCAGTCGGCAAGTGTACCCGACCGTCACCCCTTGCTCCGGAACCCGCTTGAGCCCTGACGGCCCGAAACTATGACAAGTCGCCCGTATCTCCCCAACCCGACTCGACTGATTTCTTAGGATCTCCTGCAAAGACATGTTTGAACTCACGTACAAGAACTCATCCACGTCGATAAACCCGACCCATTTGCAAGAGCCACGGGCTCGAAGTGCGCAATGAGCAAATCCCGCCTCTTGGGTCTTGACCCAAGGCCACACGTGGCGGGTCACGTGGTGACCCGAATCCACCAACGACTCGATCACTTGCTCAATCGGGTCATTGCTATTGTTATCGTATATGAACCAACGTTGCACTCCGATGCGTGCATGGTACACGACCCACTCGCGCAAAAACCTCGCTTGGTTCCGAACCATGGTGCATACGCACATCTCCGCTTTGGATTCTGGGTCAGGTAAAAATCGGTTCGGTTCCGGGTGGGCAATAGTGTCTAATGCGGGTCCACCCACGACCCGAACCGAGACCTTGATGGACCTCTTGGAGCTGTTTAAGACACTTAATGGGGTCTTGCACCGGATAATCTCCTGAGCAGCCGAGAGCACAGGAGAACTTAACCGGAATTTGGGCTTGCTGACATCCCAACCGTAGAGGCACATAAATCTCGAGGCGAGAGAGAGCCTCTCAGCCCTTAGATTAAGGCCTTTAACGAAGAGAATTGTAGCGTTGTCTTGATCGATCAAGGCTTCGTAGACCAGAGAGTCCCAACGGTAAGTGGGTCCAGCTGTAAGGTAACCGTTGGATTTAAAAGAGAGGGATGTGGTGAACCCACGTGGAGGCAAAGAACACCGTACGATCTGCGTGTTGGGGTCGTGGAGGTCGGTGCCAGCCGGAGAAATGTTCATCTGAGGTCGAGATGCGTTCGGAGGGAAGTGTATACAGCGGAGGTCATGTTTTGAAAAAAGGGGAGATGAAGTGGGGTATTTTAGGAAAATTAGGACTTCGTCTGGTAAAACTATCGTTGCTTTGATCTCGATCGCCGGCGGCATTGCCAGGGCGTCGGAGATGGCTCTGTTCGCAGGCTTTCGCCATGAAGAGATTAAAACTGGACGAAATGACTCTGTTGGAAATAAATAATCAACAAAATCAATTCCAACTTCAAAAACATCAAGGGGAAAAAAAAAATCTGTAAGTAGAAAAGCACATACCACGGCGGAAATGGGAGAATTTGAGGGCCCAGAGGAAGACGAAAGAGAAGAAGACGAACAGGATGAAGCGGAAGAACGTGTTCCATGAAAGCTGCCGCTGCACCACCTCTCGTCTTCTCCGATTCTTCATCGATTTTCAGCTCTTCTTCTTCTGCCAATTCATGTGACTTCCGCTTCTGGGTCTCTCTTAATTAGCTTCTTTGACTGTTTCTCCTCCTTCTCATCGATCATGAAATCAAGTTAACCAAAAAAGAAAAGCGTTATAGAGGAATTGCTTATTGTAGCGTCAATGGAAGAAGAAGAAGAAGAAAGAAGATGGCAGAGAGAAAGAGTCTGCCTGTGTTCCATTTTAGACCGGTGATGTCGGTTTACTAGCGGTGGTTAATAAGGGCTTATGTTTCCATTGCGAGTCAAAATTCAAAAAATTTTCCTATTACATTTTCCAATAAAATATCGTTATTTGTTTCAATATTAGAATTTTCATTTCATACTTTCTATTTTGTATGGAAAGTAATATATTGCTTCCTAAAAAATAAAATATCTTTTTTTCAGTGTATTGACAAAAATTCAGGAATAATTCCAATAAATTCAAAAAATTTAAAATTTTAATTAAGATAAAATATTGAAACTCAATAATAAAAGACATAAGAATATTAAACTGAAAAAAAATAAATTTATTATCGTAATTTTACTTCTATGTTTATTAAAATAAAATAAAAAAAAAACTAAGCTGTTATTTATATGCAATTGAATACATACTAACAAATGTTTTTTAAACGTCACCCTAACCTTTTTTTTTTTTGGGTCTCCTTTCATTTGAGGATTTTTTTTTTTTTTTTCTTAAATTCAGGACAGAGGCATTTTGGTATATTTTTATGATCGTAATTATTGGCATTCATGGACTTGCATGTGGTTTTATGAAGTTTTGCATGCCTAGTTGGCCAGTGTTTAGATAGAAAAACTATCCTGATGTTTTTGTGATAAGATGGTACGATGATAAAAATTCGATCAAGGGTGATGATTTCAAGGGACATATAACATGATGTTGCATCGATAGTACTTGAACATTTCATCTTTGGGAAAAAAAAAAGTGTTATTGACTTCTTGCTTTCATTAAAGTAGTAATTACAACTCTTCTCCTACATATTATTTATATGTAAGTTTAATACTTAAAATTATCAGTTAGACGAATATTATAATGTATTAAAATATATAATAAATAATTTAATAATCATAAACATTGTAATTTTATAAATAAAAATGTAACTAGGGTAGTTAGTATATATAGTTGTCATTTTCCATCTTAAATCAAAAATTAAAAAAAAATTTAATAAAAAACTTAAATAATATAAAAATTATCTACTTTCAAATTAGAGGAATGGATCTCCCTTATCCATGTGATAAGGCCCTTTTGCATAATCTAGAATGAAAAAATATAATTAAAGTAGTAAGCTATATATATATATATGAATTATAAGATAGCTCTCTTGGTTTCTATCATATAATCCAACATAAACCTAATTGCCAGCTGATGGAAATGAATCGATATAACCAAAAACATTTATTTTCCAGGATGGTCTGCCGTTGGAGGGTTATTATATATTATATGAGAGTATGATATGTGTCTTTACAGGCAACATATATAAATATTTATCATACATGGTTGCATTTGATTAATGAGGCCAACTCATTATCTTCTTCCTTTTGCATAGAAGGCCTCCTTTTATGATCATAACTTAGGGTTTGGTTGATGTACATGTGTGAATAAAGGGCAGCAGAAGCAGTCACCAGAAGAGCCAAGAAAGCAGCCAGAAGGATATGACCTAATAATAATTGATAATAAACAATGTAGGTTACCAATTGGACACTCCGTCCCCCTTGTCCTCACTCCTTTATTCCTTTCTTTTCTTTTGAAAGGATCATTGCTAACTCATTGTTAGATTGGTATTGAATGTGCCCAAATATTGATAATAGTCATATTCAATCAGGTCTAGCAGATTTGCATCTCAAAATAAGAATACAAATAAAAATATTTTGAAAAAATAAAAACAATTTTTATCTTTTTTAAATAATTTTTTATGAATAAAGAGAAAAAAAAAACTTGAAATCTTTTGAAGCGAACAAGTCTTTTATCATTTTCTAATTGTGAAATATATAAAACTAATTGTGAAATGAGAAAAATAATAATAATAATAATGATATATAGCAATGTTAATATAGTAGTGGTGTGAATTGGGTTAAATTGGAAGCATATGCATGGTAATTATCATGGGTTACATTGGAAACAAAATCAGATTAAATTGTAACATATAAATCGAGTACATAGGAGCAAGTGGAGAATCATTGGCTTCTGTTAGTGTAGTAGAAATTCAGCTACTTGATAAAGATTATATATATGTATACTTATTTATTTATTTATTTCTAGAAGTATAGAAGGTGGGACGGTTTGTGATTGCTAATGTATTGTGGGTGGTAGAATTTGGCTTCAAAATTTGCATGGGAGAATGGAATGGTGTGGTTTGCATGTAGTGGTTAGTAATTGAAATTGTATTATATTTCACCAGCTTGATGAAGAAAAAAGCTAATGGGACGGTTGAGCAAATGGATTGAGTGGCTAGTAAAATGAATAAGATGGAGCATGTAAGGTCGTTTGTTGCATTACCTCATTTCACCTTCTTTCCATAATCAAAAATAATCAGAAGCGAAAGAAAAAAAAAAAGGGAAGCAAAGAACGGAAGGGCAAGAATAAAAGAAAATCTGTCAAATCTAACACGTAAGCAAGTTATTTCTCCAAATTCTAGTTACAAAACTATGGACGATGTTGTATAGTTGTACCCAAAAATTGGACATTTTTTCCCAGTAAGTAAAACTCAATTAAAAATTATACCAAAACACTTCTAGTGATGAGTAGATCCTAAATATGTAGTTAGATTGTGTTAGTTTGCTCTGTAGATTCTAAAATAAATACTCAAAGTTTTATAACCTTTGAATAGGTTTTTGGGTATGTTAAACCCAAATAAAACCCTGCTTGAAACCGAAATAAGAATGTAAAGAATGAAAATGCATTCATCGACACCAAATTTGTGAATTTTGGATATCAAATAGACTTTTTGGGAATGATTGACCATTTGGGTTATTTAAGCAAATTTGAAAAAAGAAATTCTATTTGGATAGCCTATTTAATTTATTTGATGCTATAAAAATATGGTATTTGAGCAGAAAATTAATTTTAAAGGTTATTAAGAATCGAGCGAATGTGCAGCCATACGTGATGTCTACTGCACGTATGTAATTAAATATGAAAAATAGATACGTTATAAATCCTTTATAAAGATAAATTAATTGTGATTTGTATATATAAATTATTTCTGTGACAGGTTGATTTTAGTGCACTAAAACCTAGATTTTTGGAAGTGGATATTAAATTGGTTGGACAGAAATTTTGGTGAGTAGTAATTATTTATGGTATTATATGAATGGTGATATTATGTCAAATCACTGATTTTTATGAAATAAGAACTAATGCAGATGAAAATATATATATATTATATATGAAATGATGTATTATATATTACGAAATCTTACAGTAAATTTTGAAGTGGTTGATTATCATTTCAGGAAGTGAGATACGTGTGCAACGAGATTAATTGTTAGTAATCTGTGAGTATTTCTTTATCTTGGTTATTTATATGGCATTGTAGATATAAAATGAATTTGAATGTAAGCATGCTATTTGTATTGATATATTTGCATTTAGTTTGAAATTCATGAAATTTTATTTACATAGCAGCGTGTTTTGAATTTGCAAGAGCATATCTAGAATGCGATATCATTTCGATGGACTGAGTCATGGCGAATAATACTTTTTATATGATAATCCATGTGGGACTAAGCCATGAGAAGTATCAGCCATTTTTTATGTGATAATCTTCAACATGGTTGTGGAGTGGGTGATAATTAGAGGTACAGTCTACTATTGTCCAGACCAAACAAGAAGTATAGACTGACTCTACTTTTGAAAGATGTGGAGGTACATGTGTCTTGTTAAATGATGCATTGAAAATAACATGATCACTATGTTGAATGCATGTATGTATGGCTTAAATGTGCATGATGAATTTAAATGTTTTACCTAAGTTGATTTTCTGCATGATTATTTAAATGCATTTAAATGTCATAGATAAATATTATTTACTGGACATGTTGTAGCTCACTTATTATTTTTAACATTTCATGAACAGATAAGAAATAGAAGAAACCAACACAAGAAGGGTAGTCGACTCTTTAGTCACTGATGTGTGTGTAGGTTTAATTATTTTGTAGGTTGTATTTTTGTATAATTATAGTTATTACTGTATATGTAATATCACTAGAGGGATTTGGATCTGTTTATACTATTTAAGAGTGTGAAACTTTGTAAATTATAAACTATGGATTATGATTGATGACAGTATGTGGTTTACTATTATCTACTGTGAGTTGGTGGATTAATAATGTGTTTATTATGTGATAAATTTGTTTGTGATAAATCCAAATTTTAGGGGATACTCTGTCAAAATTTTTATATAGATTTTGAGTAGTATTGAGTGTAAGAAACTAACATAGTATTATATACGTAGGTATAGCGTATATGGTATTATGTGTCAGTCGTGACGTCACTTTTACAAAATAGGTTGTGACATCAAAAATCCTTTCCAATAGGCTAAGGCTAATTAGTTCTTGACAAGATCATGCGCCCTTTTCAAAATTGCATTGATTAGGGGATGAAAATTATTGATAGCATCCTGCTGGCCTATAAGATTTTCTATCTTTAAATAAAAGCTTGTGATTAGTTTGATTTTTCTCTTTAGTAGAGAGGTTGGATCTAATAGAATTACATTAATCTGGACTATCTAAATTTGCAATAGTCATGCAGTCACCAGCTGCAGCTACAATAATCGGTCACGACTATAGTAACTAACAGTTGTTCATCTGTCGTTACCTACAATATTTAAATATAATAAAAAGTCTATAAATACCATCTATGAAATACAAATTGTAAGACAAGAGAAATAAGAAGAAATCCAAAGAGAAAAATAAGATTAAAAGAGATTTTTCTCTAACAGGATCCACATGTACATGTGTCTCCTCAGTAACTTATCAGATTATGATTAATTAATGGGGAGTTAATAGGAGATTGAGTTGCCTTCCCTATCTTTTCTTTGCAAATGATACCTTCCTCTTCTACAAAGCCTCAGTGAAATATGTCTAGACAGTGGCTAATGATTTGTATGCATATAAAAAATCGTTCAGCTAAGATATTAACATTAGCAAAAGGATAGCCAAGAGAGAAAGGGAGTAGTTAAGTAGAACACTTTGCATGAATTTTTCCCACCAATTGACTTTGAGGACCAAAAAGAGAGTGATGTCTTTGAGAGCATGTGAACGAAAATCAGTACAAGAATTTCGGACTAGGAGGAGCATCTTCTTTCTTTCTATTACCAAAAGTGAGACTTTTATTCAAGGCCTGTGATCCCTACTTACTTAATGTCCATTTTCATGATATATCCCTAGATAGGTGGTTAGAAAATTCTCTTGAGAACTTCCAAAATATTGGGCAAGAGCAAACAAGGACAAATCCAAGAAAGGAAGACTATATTTTAAGGATTAAGAACTCTTCAATTTCTCTCCTTTAGCTATGCAATGTTGGCGTCTAATCTCAAATCATGTGATTCTCTTTTAGCCTCATGCCTAAAATCTAAATATTTTAATGGGTGGAGAAGAAATTGCTATTATACAAATTACTCTAAAAATTAGGGATGGACAAATTGTGAACATCTGGAAGGACACGTGGACTTTGAGACTGGTAGCATTCTGTTGTGGCCAAAGTGAAACTAGAAGCATTTAGAGAATTGAGTTTTTTCATAGGTAAGGAAAAACTAATTTGGTATCAAAACAAGTCTAGTGTTTTCTCGACCAAATCAAGGCACATCTTAGGCTTAGTCCTTTCCAAGAATGGCCTTGTTCATAGAGGTAGATCGGATCCCTCCAACTCGGATGGTGCTACTGTTTGCAACAATAATAAGTTTAATTTATGGAACTTGGCAGTCTTTAACAAGGTTAAGATCTTTTTTCGAATTGAAGAAGCTTTTGATAGTTTGAGTGTATGTGACAACAATTGGGTGTAGAACATTTATATGACTTTTTGGGTCTGACAAAGCAAATTATATGTATAAACATAAGAAAGCATTTGAATTATAATTAGTACATGAACATTATATCCAATGAAAGTGAGTCACATTGGAAGAACATATATTTCACAGACGAAAATGACTAGTAAAAGAAGAGATGGAATTAAAACCCAAAAAAGGGCATCGATGATATGGAATATTTAGTGGCTCAGATGCGTTATCGGAGGCCCCAATAGTTGTTTGTCTCCTGGAATTGAGTGGATAAGATTGCAGAAGAAATTTCTGATGATTTGTCACCTCACCCACCTAGTAAACTTAAGGCAAGAACATAGCGCCCAGTAATCGGGTACAGGAAAAAAGAAAATTAAGGAAGAAACACGACCAGAAATCTGGTTTCTTGCCTTCTTAGTTGAATTAATGGAAGTGGGCATGTCTCTGAACGCACTGATTCGACTTCCCACTTCACCTTCGGGAAGAAACCACCATGGAGATGTGCTTGTGAAACACTCTTTTGTTTCCACTCGAACTGGTGGAGAACAGACTCAGCAGAAGCGTACAGTCTTGGTGGTTCAAGCTAAGGGGAAGAAAGGAATGCAAGCTCGCCAGTTCCAAAGACCTCCTGCTCCTACTTTGCCCAAACTAGAAGACGACGGCAACCCAAAATTTGTCATCTTTATTCGGATGGCCAATGTTAGTCATCTTTCCTTATGAATGCCTTTGATTAATTGACCGTTTCTTATTATGAGCAATTTAGTCATTCTTTTCTTGGTGTAGTTGTAAGTTAATTGTTCATCTGGTTTGACGGGTTCTGTGTAGCTATTGTCCCATCCTTGATGATAGCCTTGCTCTGATGGTGCTGTCGGTATACATAATATTTTGAAGTGCAATTGGTGATAAATTTTGTTGATGAGTTGATTTGAAGTTCTTGTTTGTGTGCTAGAGATCTTGAAGAGAATGGTGTTAAGATTGGAACTCAAGTTTAGTGTGTCATTGATTAGCTATTGACAGTTCTGAGACTTGGCAACATTCTTCAATATAGTTTTGATGGTGAGGTTGGCCATGGATTCCCTTTGGTGGATCCAGGGATTCTAGTTATGTTGCAGATTGCTGGAACCAGTTCTTTTGTAGGACTATAATGACCTCCTCATTTTAAGGGGATAGCTTTTTAAGTTAATCTAGTCTGGTGATTCCAATATTTGCCATTGAGGAAGCTGATGCATTAATTGTGAAGAACAATGGCGATCTTGGTTAATTAAAAATCCGGTAGAATAAATAGAAAAGGTTAGGTCCTAGTTTAAATGGATTCACATTCTGGGCCCAATCCATTCTTTGATATGTGAACCATTCGTGTATGCATATTACATAGCTCATGTGCCTATGCTTGTAGTGGAAAATGTGATATTTGACCATGTTGGTATATTTGGTAGCATTCTAAGCACTTGATACTGTCACTCACCGGTTTGTTCAGCATATTTTTTTTGTTTATGCAATCTGGTCTTCATTTTTGTCATCAAAAAACATTATTGTCCCACAAAATCATTTTAACAGTTCTCTTATGATGGACTTGAGATACTTCAATTCAAGGCCAAGCCAAGATGACTTTCTTGTTGACTTTCTTGTGTTTCTCTGTTCATCCTTACCTTTGAGGAATTCATCGATATATGACTATGTTCATATTGTTATGTGATAATGCAATTCATCTAAAGTTCTCCTATATGTTTTTGCTGCTACTCTCACCCATCCAACTTGGGTAATATATCTTGATGCCACTGTGTGGTTCATGAATTTGATGAAAAGCATGTGTTTCACATCTGAATAGGTTTACCTTTGGTACCCTCTAAATCTCGTAACTGGGGGAACAACTGCAAAAATCATGGTTGCAGCCAAAGATAATTTTCTAGGGAAGTATATCTACAAGGATACACTTGCTAGGAATCTTGCAGCTGTTGTTTACAAAGTAAGACTTATTCTGCCATCAATTTCGCTTAGTAAATTAATAGAGGAACTCCCATTTTGCATTCTTTTTCTGCACCCAATTAGCAACTCATTTTGTTATTTTTGCTTGGCTAGGATTTCCATGTTTCAACTGTTATTATTTTTCCCTATTACTTTGTCATAATTTAATTATTTAGGATTTTTAATGATTGAAACAGGATGAGAAGGAAATACAAAAGGCAGCAATAAAGCAGTTCCGTACATTACGGTCATGCACTGAGTTTAGATATGGCTACAAACTTGTTGTAATGTCTCTCTTTCTTTACTAGATTGTTTTATATTTATCGTTTTTGGTCTCCTTGCTCTGTGCATCAATGGATGCAATTCCACAAAAGAGAAGTACCTCTCACCCTGTTCTTCCAAAAAATGTGCAGGAAAATAACAACTTGAGAGCTGCACTATCCACTAAAGATGTAATTGAGGTGAGATGTGATCCTTTGTTCTCATTTCTTATTTTTGAACTCAACTTTCTATCTATTGTGCTTGGAAAATTTTGTAATGTATCAGAGGCGTATTTTTGTGTGAATCCAAGTGGTATAGAATGGCCTACAATTTGACTCAACTAATGTGTTGTAAAAGTGAATTTCATTAGATAATATGTAGAAATTTCATTTATTAAATGTATTTGACTAAGAATCCGGAAAGCTAAAAACATTTCGTTTCGAATCCCTCAAATTGTATTGGATTACAAAGAATCTGGATTAGTAGAAAACAATGCTATTTGTTCATTTATTTGGATTTGAAAAATGATGCTAGGTAAGTACTTCATGGATTAATTGAATAGTTTCCTTCCTATTGCTTTAGGCAGCCTCTGAGATGACAACTATACTTTACAAGCTTTTGTTCTTTTAAATAACACATACTTAACCAGAAAAGAACTGTTAGTAAATATCAAATGGAACAGAAAAGGGGCATCAGCTCTTTCCTAATTTGGTTGACCATTGTTGGTGATGAGTTTAAATTTGACAAGATAATAATAAGCAATTTTTTTAATGTGGTTGACTTTAGCAAGTTGTAATTGTGAACCTAACGAGATTCCTGCTGTCATCATCAGTGAATCATTTGTTAGATTGAAGCTTTAGAAAAAGCTTAATTTGTGAACTAGTACCTACAAATAGCAATCTAATAAACAATTAACTTACAAACTTCCTAATTATGCCATTACTGTGTTAAACAAAGCTTTGATCACTTGTTTGTATTTGATGAAACATGCTCATAATTCACAAACTGATAAACTTTAGTAGTTTTACTTCAGGCGTGAGGTTAATAGTTAACAGTACATGTGAGTTTAAAATCTAACCATTAAAGCTTCATCAGTGATAGATTGTCGGTAGCGTATACTAGTACATAACAGATTAACTTGAATTGAAACTAAAGATCTTATTCTTAGATTTTGCTGATTTTGAGACTGCTGCCTTGTAATCTGGGTTCCAGCTTCCTAAACGGGAAGAACTGAAAACTGTGGTAGACAAGGTAAAGGATTTCTTTGGGGAGACAAAAGAATCATTTGGAAAGCTAACGTCACTAACTTCGAGCAGCGAGAATTCTGAAGAAGCTGAGGAGAAATCAAAGTGAGTTACGATAACATCACACCTAGCCACTTTGATTTTGCAATGTGCCTCATCTCTTCTTGGACATAATTCATGAAAAAAGCTTTTGCCTTACATCTTGTTCACCTTTGCAGGGTGAAAGGTTGAAGATGACGAAACCACCCTAATCCTTGTTTCCACAAACTTGGGAAGCTTCACTTAGTAGTTACTATTGCTGTAGCAGGGCAAGTTTGTGTACTCTTAACAACTCAAGAAGATGTCATTTTGTTTATAGCGCTCTTTTTTTTTCTTTTTCTTTTTTTTTTTTTGTCTAGAAAGGACTTGTTTTGCTTTTTTTTTTTTTTCCTTTTTTTTCGCTTTTACAATAAAGTAAAGATTGTTCCAGTTTACTTGTTCCCCTTGCTAATGAATGTTAAAACCCTAAACCCTTTTACAAACTTACTACAATAAAACTAATCTACAGCATTTCTATTCCCTGACGACATAGTGAGTCTGCAAAAAGCTTTAATACCATCTCTTTCCCTTCATGAAATAACAAGTAAAAGCTGGAAATCTAAACCACCCAAATTGCATTTTCCAATTCACTAATCTCATGCTAAACAAAGTCTTATAGCATTAATAGAATTTTATACAGCAACTGGCGAAATATTAGAGAAACAATGCAGAAGACTGAACCCAAGTTTCATTTTTCAAATCATGCACAACTCAGATGCTGTGTTCTGGCTGACGTGAAACTGAAAAACGGAACATATTTTACAGACTCAGTCACTGTTAAACAAGCTTGCTGATATGGAAAACTGAAGCTGAGAAGAAGTGAGTGTTTATGGCAAGAGACTAGATTCAGCCGAAACAGCAGCAATGCTAGTCCTAACTAATCTGAAGCAATAAAGAGATTAAAGGGAGCATGGAATCCTAACAGTTCAGCACGTAGCTTCTTGCTCCCTTTGTTCCAGCACAACTCATTATTTTAATTTGATGAAGTACGTAACTAAGTTGAATACACATACTATTAATGTAATTAATATATGGGTCTAATGATTGTTAGATTAGAGAAGATTCGTGTGCATGAACCATGCGAAAACTTGTCCCTCCTGTGTGGGTCTTTCTTTCATGTTAAATATGAACTGTGTGATTGATCCATTGAATGGTCAAAGTCACCAAAGAGTTGTGGGCCCTTAATCATGGAATGCATAACATTTTCTAAAAGCCTCGGTGAGGAAAAAAATTGTGAGTCTTCATGTTTTTAATAAATTATTAGTGCCAAATAGTCATATAGCTCATGACCTTTATGTCTACAACTTTTTTCTTTTGTTTTTACTCCTATTATCCTCACTAACCTCTTTGCACAGTAGGACTAGAATTCTATTTATATATTAATTTTATAGTTAAATGTAGAAACTTAGTAGGTAGAAATTAAAAACTAATTTTAACTTTGTTATTGTATAAATCTTTGTTGGGGTGTGTGAGATGCGTTTGTCGGAATTTAAGATTTGTGGAAAAATATTTTTGTGTTATAGGATTTAAATAGACTTAATTATAGGTTGTAAATTATTCATATTCTCTCATTAATGAATTAATTTTTATCATTTAAGAACATAAGCAATATATCAAAACACATTAAATATTTGTGTTTTTCTTGTAGGTTTATTTGCATTCAATTTGAATGATTATATATTTTTGTGTGTGCACTTATTTGATTCCTTTCTGTTTCCATTGTGCGTGACACCTTCTACGTAAATATTAAAAGACTTGAAAATTGCCCCTTTCTATATTCACTCTCTCCGGACTTTGTTACTTAGTGACTGGGGGTATTAATTAATTCACCCAACACATGATAAAATGAGAATCAAGCACAAACAAACCACACAACTATTATAATAAGAACCCCTCTTGTTACAGGAGTATTATAATTATTTAACTTCCTGATGATCATTGTCAGCCATTTAATTTGATTTGATCATATATGTCCAGGTAACAAATCTTTTTATTTGAATGCTTCAATTTCAAAATCAATGGCCCATGTCTCCGAGGAAGTCTTCTTGAGAAGAGTTGCCTGCACAACAAAGAACTTTGGAGCACAAAAGAAAAGGGAACCCATTAATTCTCACTTTAAAAAGACCAAACTGGAGAAGACTTTTGGTGCAGAATGCGATAGCTTGTCAACAAAAAACCACCCACGCTTTCAATTTATTTATTTCTATCTGACTAGACTTTCTTTAAGTTATTCTAATTGAGATTATAGTACTAGTACCAGCCATTTGTAAATAACATTACACAAACACCGCCCTCCTTACTTGCTTCCAAGCTCAATTCT
>JAJIYU010013777.1:0-13635 GCA_030144865.1 Tinospora cordifolia
AGATTTCTCTTCTTCAGTTCGCGGACAGCACGGACCAGTTGGCTGTCCTTCGCGGATCGAACGCTGCTGTTGCGTTTCTTCTTCTTTCTCGCGGACAACACGAACCAGATCTGGCGAGTTTTGGAGCTGAAACGGTGGCTGATTTGCAAATCCGGCGGGCTGCAACCCAGATCCACGGCCAGCAAACCAGATCCGGCGTGATTTGCTTGCAACGGTGGCCGATTTGTTGCAGATCTGACGAGCTCGAGGAGGAATGGGGCTGTTGTGTGTAGATCAGACTTTGATGTAACTTTTACACCATTTTCTTAAACAGTTAGAGATGTTCTAAATAGGTTATGATGTGTTAAATTAATAAATAAATATCAAGGAGAATGTAAATTTAATTGTTATAATTATATTTTTTATTATAAATAAAAAATAAATGAAGAAAACTATGATACGACTATAACATATATAATCATTAAATTATATTATATATATATATATATATATATATCTTAAAAATATATGTAATACTAATTTCCTAAATAATCGTGATTGCTATAATCAAATTAATATATATTTTTTAATTATGAATCACGAGAAAATTAAAGAAAGAGGTTCACGTGCGTGGCTAACACATTCCTTCAGAGGTGTTTATATTTGGTGAGTCACCACACAAAATGGGGAAAATTAAAATGTACAAACAATATAAGGTTGTTGGTGACATCAATTAATTTTGCCAAGAAGGTAGAAACCTGCCATAAATGTTCACTGTTGCAGTACTTAGCATCCGACACAGCTCTGGCCGGGAGTTAAAGTGATCAAGCTTGATCAGCCCTTTGGGGTGGGATCGGTTCTGGAACCAAATTATTGTTGGTTCGACCCTATCAATTCAATTCCTAATTTATTATTGTACACGTCACCAAATTAATCTCGGTCCCTCTATTCCACATAATTACTGGTCCACTAGTATATTTTTTCCTTTTCAAACTTTAAAAATATGTTCATTACTTTTTATTGTGACGACTCTTTATTGGGTCCCCAGAACTTTCACCGTAACAGATACTCTGGGCTAGGTGTTCACTCAAAAGTATTGTTTCTCCTCTGAGATTTTATTTCGCCTATGTAGAGATTCGATCTTGGAACTTAAGGGATAAGTACCTAAATCATTCCTTATCCACTACCATTGAATCATTTAGAATACAAAATAGTCTTACAAAACAAGGTTAATTGTTAAATACAGAACCCTTAATAGAGTGGAGGGAATTAAGTAAATTAATATAATATAGATTAGGAATGAAGAAATATATAAATATTTAAAATAAAAAGGAAATTAATTTAAAAGACAAAAATAAGAAATAATTCCTTTCTACTCATGTTTTGGATTAATATGAATGTCGGGAAAATGTACAAAAAAAAAATTCTTAAAAAAAGTTGAGTTATTAAATACAAGAAAATATCATTTTATTCTTAAAAAAAAACTCTATTTTTTTTTAAATTATTCATTTTTCATACAATCAAACAGGACCTAAGATGAACCATGAGGGTTATATCTAGTAATAAATCAATTAAAACTTATGACCTAATAAACTCCTATCGATAAATGTTTAAGCCGACGAACCATCTAAGCTGCCTAACGCTCAAATCTTTGCACTCATTGTATTACCCATTTTATAATGTCCTGATTTATGATATTTAACAAAAAAAATATATTTCTGAAGGTATTAGTAAATGGCAATACTTGTTTTTTTTTTAGGTAAACTGAATGAAAAATAGTTTTTATGCTTAAAAAAAGTTGAAAATCTATTTTTCAAATAACACATTTTTAAATTGTATTTCTTAAAAAGCATCGTTTTGAAAAAAAAAGGGCCAATAATATTATGCTTATGCCATCCCAATAAATGAAAAACGATATCAATATATCTATATTAAATTAATTTAACTATAATTCTGGTTTTTATCAAAAGAAATTAGAAAAGAAGATCATAATCAAGGATAAGACATGATTGTTAGCCCTTATAAACATGATTACCCAAAAAAAAAAAAATTTGATGATTAAACGGTGATGAGAGGGGGAACAAAGCATGTGATTAATTGCCCAAATATTCCTTTTTTGTTATTTTTTCTTCCAAACAGTCCCTTAATATACATCGTGAACCCTAATGGGGTCACTTCAAATATAATTTTTCTTTTCCCCGTATCAGATAACATTCCCATCTTGTTGGATCGCATCACACCCCATATTCGTCCTTGCCACGTGCCCTCTTTCTAGGGCCCAAAGTCTATTAAAAAACAAAGAACTCAGTAACCCACGTGTCACATCTTAAAGAACCAGTTCTCGTGTGAAAGATGTGCTTTTGAGTTGTGCCATATGCGCCACGTGCACGTCAGAGAGTCATTAAAACCATGTTCGACCAACAGCGGAAACCTCGAGATGCGCTTTCGGAAAATCACGGCGAACCCCGTCCACACAAAAGGGTGTTTTCGTCGTTTCACTCGGTTTCTGTTTCCGCCAATTGCTCGTTAGTTGGTAACGCTGTTGGACCGTTTGTTGGCTCTTATACATTAATTGAAAACGGCCGTCCTAACGGCAGAAATACCTATTCATTCTTAATGACCAAAATACCCCTCTATCCCGAACCCTAAAAACATAACCAATCAGAATCGATACCCGTAATTAACGCCTCAACCGTTGCGCGGGCCCCAGCAAACGTGGAAATTGTTCGTTAAAGTAAAGGGCAATTCCGACAGTTGCGATTAAAAAAACAAAATTATTAAAAAATTTATCGTATTTATTCATTTTATTTTATTTTCCTAATTTCCCCTTATTTAAACCCTTCCCACAGCATAACAGAACTTGTCGGCAGAGCTAGAGCTAGAAAAAGCTAACCAAACAGAAGAAAAACTAGTCTTCAGCTACTTATTCTTCTCCTCGTGCTTTCCGTCCACCGGGAGAGCTGCAATCGCCGACGCCGGCACCATCTCCAACCAAACAAAATGCAGCAGCGACAACCCGCCGCTGCCGCCACTGGCAGCTCTCGTCATTGTCACTTCCTCGGCTTCTTTCTCTCATTTCTCTCTCTTTTGGGCTTCACTCAATCCCTTTACCCCATTGCCGATCCCCATTGGCGTCCCGCCACCGCCACCTGGTATGGCAGCCCCGACGGCGATGGCAGCGACGGTATTTACATATACACAGACCCATATATATATATGTATATTGTTAGCCTAAAAGATGTGATTCTATACTTAAGGCTGAATTTACTGCTATAATTGTATTTTTGTAATTATATTAATAATAAATAAATAATTTAAAATGTATAATATTGATTTATTTAATGATTTTTGGTGTGGTCTATGTACGTGTGATAGGGGGAGCGTGTGGGTATGGGTCGTTGGTGGACGTGAAGCCGTTTAAGGCTCGGGTGGGCGCCGTTAGTCCAGTGCTGTTCAAGGACGGAGAAGGGTGTGGAGCGTGTTACAAAGTGAAGTGTTTGGACAGCAGCATATGTTCTAGGAGAGCCGTTACCGTTATTATAACGGACGAGTGCCCCGGAGGTTACTGCTCCGGCGGTCGTTCGCATTTCGACCTGAGCGGCGCCGCTTTTGGCCGCATGGCCGTCGCGGGCAACAGCGCCCAGCTCCGCAACCGAGGCGAGATCTCAGTTATTTTCAGACGGTACGGTCTCTGACTTAACGGTCTTTAATTTGTTTTTATTTTATTTTATTTTGTTTTTATTTTTATTTGATGAGGTGGATTTGGCACTTTTTCCATGTGCCCCACTTTTTCGATTTTCCGAGTTCACCCAAAATTCTTTTACCAAATTACGTGAATGTTTTCTAGTTTTTCCCTCTCAGATGCGATATCTAATGAGGGTATATTCGTCTATTTATTTTCTTATTTTATCTATCTCGGCGTGATTTTCTTTTAATTATGTATCATCAGTTTTTAATTATTCCAATTTTAACGTAACATATACATGTTTTCGTGAATCTTTCTTTAATTTTTGTTGACTAAACTACCCTTTAAGAACGCAATCATCTTGGTCTTTTAATGGGTATTTTGGTCAAAAAGAAAGTTGCTTTGGAATTTAGAAGTTAGAACACCATGGTCGTCAAACTCATCATGATGGGAGAGTTTGCGCGCCTGGAAAATTTTGGTCAAAGCTCCGTGCTTATCTTACCTTTAGTAAATAATCCATAAAAGAGGGGCATTGAAGTCTTTTGTAGAAGTGTCAGGCTTCTTTCTTGGGACCAATCAGTCAAAGCAAGTTTTTTTTTACTGCATTTAATTACTACTTTATGAAATGTTAAAATCATTGAGTAATTACATTTTCATACAATTATATCATTAATTAATAAGAATTAGATTAATAAATTTTATGTATTACATATTTTAATGTAAATATCTATTTATCTAATAATTATAATATTATGATTATAAACATATAATTCAATTATTTTCAGTAATTATAAACATATAAAAGATTTTAGTGTTAAGTGTTGATGTTTTTTTTTTTTTTTTTTTTTTTTTCCATGTTGTACACTTAGAATGAAAATTCTGTAGTTAAAAAGTGTGCGTTTGATTGCAGGACTCCATGTAAGTATAGAGGAAGGAACGTTGCTTTTCATGTGAATGAAGGGTCAACTGGTTACTGGCTTTCTCTTCTGATAGAATATGAAGGTGGAGATGGAGACATTGGAGCTATGCATATCAAACCAGTATGTTTGCTCACTTTCTAGTTATCATTATAAAATTCTAGCTTGTTTTTCAAACTCAATTCTTTCCTGGCCCCACTTGGACTCCTTATCTCAAATTATATATATAGTTTTTATTATTACTATTGTTATGATTATTATTATTATATGGGCATCATACATTTACTTTTTGTCCATCCATTAGAGTTAGATTTTAGAGTTTAAAAGTTTAAGATAGAATAGAAATAAGATTGGACAAAATAAGATAAAGCACTTTTATAAGTTTAAGTAAAATTATTTTATCTTGCAATAGCGGGATAAATTATTAGGGTCAAGATTATTTTTACTCACATTTTTCGAAAGCCATTTTATATAATTTTACATACCAAACAATCCCTTAAAAAAAGTACAGAAACTATCATTTTAGCAATTATATATATGCATAGCACTTAAGGTGGGGTGGCACACGGCCTTATCTTATCCAAGGAGCAAATCATGATCCATTGGTAGGAACCCTCACCTTACATAGTTTGGATGTCATCAAGGTCGCCTTCCCATGTGGAATATGAGTGCTATATTGAGCTTCCTTCACATACATATATTATTAGATTAGTACTAAAATGATCACTATTGTGGCATTTAGGAAGAACTCAAACTTGTAACTTGTAATATTAATGTTATATATTGCTAATAAGTAGTTTGATTAATTATAATTGATTATTATTATTTTGGTATGGTAATATTGGCAGGCAAGCTCAACAGTGTGGATGGAAATGAAGCATTTGTGGGGAGCAAATTGGTGCATTATTGGGGGACCCTTACAGGGCCCTTTTTCAGTGAAGCTAACAACACTATCGACTGGTAGGAGTCTCTCTGCACGAGAGGTCATCCCAAGGAACTGGTCTCCCAAGGCCACTTACACCTCACGCCTTAACTTCTCCTAATTATTCTTAGGGCACTTTTGTGTCTCCTACATCATCCAATTTCAACCACTTAAGGGCACAAGTGCGCCCCCCCCCTCCCCGTACAATTAATTTCTCATCACCACCTCCTACTTATTATAATTAGTGTTTTTTTTTTTAATTTTTTAAAAAGTAGCCGTTGTGTCCGGTGGACGTCTGGTTTTTCAGATGAAAAAGTAGCCGTTGGAAGAAGCGAAGGCATCCAAAGCTCTTTCTCCATCGATCTTTTAGTTCTATATGTATACTGTAGTAACCTTTGTTTTTTTTTTCTTTTTACCTTTTTTTTTTTTTGGCAAGTGTACTATATATATATATATATATAATATTATGTAGGTTGGAGCCCTCTCCACAAAGGGAGAGAGAGCGCCTTACCCTAGCTGTTTTGGGTCGCTCTGTGTGTGTGTGTGTGTGTGTGTGTTTGTAGGACACCTCTCTCTTTTGATGCAAGTTGGTAAGTTACGTGTAGGTGTTGTTATTGGTGCATTAGGATAGATAGATAAGAAAGAGAGAGAGAGATGTGATAGAGAGAGAGATGGTGATAATATATGTATTTGCATTTATAATTTCCCAAGTCAATTTCTTTTGTTATAAATCGTCTTTTAAATTAAGGGCAGTTCTCTAATTAATATATATATTTGCATTTATAATTTCCCAAGTAAATTTCTTTTATTATAAATAATCTTTTAAATTAAGGGCAGTTCTCTAATTAATCATTTCATTCTTAGATATGATTATGATATGAAAATGGTTATTGTTTTCGATCATTAATTATATAACCATTTTTAAAGGGTGTTCTTATTTGTTCATGTCTACAACTCAATTCATATGATTGTTAAATAAATAAACCCAACCAAGAATTTGAATTACTCTATTAAAATACTTATTAAATTGATCACAAAAATATCAGGTTGAGGATGATTATCCATAGAAAAAATTCATTAATTAGTTTTTTTAAAGGCTTTTATTATATATTAATTGTCATTAGGATTGGGAGGATAGCAAAGATGGGTTTTTATTTCAAAATGAGAATAAGTACGGAAAATATAATAAGAATTACAAGTTAAATTGGAAAAGAAATATAAAATATGGAATCACGCAAAGAAATTTAAGAACGTAAAATAAATATATGGTAGTCGAAAGTAGGCACATAAAAGTAAAGATGATAGAAACTAATAAATAAATAAATAAATAAATAAAGTTGAAAAAAAGATAAAGTTGCATTTAATTCAGGATTTAGATACAATTTTCCGCACTTAAAATTTTGGAAATATAACAAATCATATTCAAAAAATGACAACATATTATTTAAAAAGCAAAATTTGACTTATTTTCTACTTTTTGAGTTGAGAAAGAAATGAACCTAAATTCTTATAAGGCAATATTGAATATTTTGACAAAGAAAATATAAATAAAATTGAATGTTAACAGGTAGAAGTTGCGATTTGTGTCACTGTATCGTAAATGAGTCGCGTTATAAGCAATTATTACCTATATATTATAAACTCAAATCTAATCGGTTTAATAATCATGTTAAGATATGCAAACTTAAACTCAACTTATTTATTAATTAAAAATATTTTATTTAACTTATATTAACTATTAACTTAATATGTTTAACTTATATATAAAAATAATTAATTAAAAATAAATTAAATTAAATTTTTAAAAAATATTAAAAATCTATTTGTAATGAATCTCTTAATTTATTCATAATCGTCGTATTTAATCATGTTTAACCTATTTTGATTAAAATTTATTTATGCTAAACTCAAATTTGTTAATTGTATGTTGTGTTTGAGTTGGATTATCATATTATATTACAAAATCTCATTTTTATCAATAAAGGCATTAAAAATTGAAAGGCAGGCCCAACATTAATATCAATTGTGAACGCAAAGATATTTTTCTTTTCTTTTTCTTTTTTGTTTTGTTTTGTTTTTTTTTTTTTTTCAGTTGTAAAACGACTAACATGATTTCGTTGATAGTTGAGGAACCACAAGATTTGCTCCTAATATGGCTAGAGTTTTATTTTTTTTCTGTTATCTATTTGCAATTTTCTGAGAGTTCCGTTGCCACTGATGGCTCCATAGACATGTCAGAACAAGAGACCCAACTCATATAAAACAAACTAATAAGAGAGAAAGCTCTCACATGCACTTGGTCTCCATCCCTAACCTTGGCTTTTTCATGAAACAAAGTAAACTGCTCACTGACCCCATGAAGGTGACTTTGGCTCACAAACCATGTGGTCTGCCATGGTAGGTTCCATTCATTATTATTTCATATGATATATATAAAATATCAAAATTTTGTCACTTTTGTATTTTTTTATAACTATGATATTCAAAAGATAATTGAAACACATTTTGAAGTATGTTCTTATTCCTATAAGGGTCATGAATAATGCAATTATATACAAATGAAAAGGGAGTTTTAATAATTTTTTAATATATATTGTTAAAGCATATATGAAAGTTATTGCTATTACATTAAGCAATTTCCAACAAGGTTATAATAAAGGACAATACTATTATGGTTTCAACAATTATATTTTTATGTTCTTGTAAAATTTATCACCATTCAATAAATAGATACAAACCTCAAATATATCTTAGCCATAATTCCAATGATTGTGAATATTTTAACTTATTGGTGCATGCAACAAGTAATAAATATTAATTGCACAAAATACCAAGATTTATGTTGTTCAACTATACCTACATTCATAGATTATAGAAGGAAATAATACATTACAAAATTAAAGGACTACAACAATAAGGCGTAGGTAGTGTTTGATTCTCTAAATCTTTCTGACGATGATTAATATTAATTTAAAAAATCTTAATTGGGCATGTTTTATACATGCCCAATAATAGACTTTATAATTACTTTACAAAAAGTATGGACTTAACAAACATAATTTGCGTAACAAAGTTACACAAAAACGTAATTGCAAGAATCTTTTTAAACATCTTCTTGAAGTAAATAAATTGAATTGTCATGGACTAGTCAAGTTTGTACACATACTTAGCAAGGGTGAGACATATACTAAAATTCAAAAAATAAATAAATGAAAAAACAGAGAAAAACAAAGGAAAGAAAACCCTCATATTTGGGTGTATCTTTTTAAGGTTTTTATCGAAATGTACTACAATCATATATCCTGGTACATTGCACATTAGAAATAAAACGTTTTGGGTCACATGAATGGCTTAAGCCTCAATTATGTATCCAATGGTAGTGTAAACGCTTGTGACTTTGAAAAGAAGAAGAAGAAGAAGAAGAAAAACCATAGCACATTCACAAATAGTGTAACGAAGGCCCACCCTTCTCATCACATAGGCATTAATATGAAACAAAGTACTAAAAAAATGGAAGGGAAAATCCATAAAAAGCTTCGTCTAACATGAAAACAAATTGAGAAAAAATTCAAGCCTATTGGTCCATTGCTTTGTTCCATTGTCGATAATAACTCCATACTAGAATTTTTTTTCTTCTTTCATATAGGTGTAAATGAGCTCCAAAAACATAGAATGAAGGTTGTGTATCTCTCCATACATATAGGGCTTGACCTAAAGAAAACTAGAGGCCCACCCTTTGTCTCCAGGAATCTTACAAAAATGATTGAGATATGAAAGATGGATGAGGTACATACCTTAAACAGTCTGTGATTACCTTAAGTAGTGATTGAGAAGGGAACTTTGAGCCAAGTTTAGGGATTCGATCATAGATTTAGCCTTGCCGAACTTGGAAAGGCAAATCTCAACTTGAAGGATAGAAGAATTAAGAAAATCATATCAATTACATGATAATTTAAGAGACCTAACTACATAAAATAAAAACTAACTCATCGAAACATGGCTACATGATGATTATTATTTATAATTTGTTCTTGACATCCACTATTTTAGAAAGAAATATTACCAACATCTAATGAATAGTGTTGAATTATGTACCAACATATTATTTGAGGTAATCAAATGGTGTATGTGGGTCGCGTACACTTGAATGTATATGTAAACTATCAATTGGTTTCAATTGCTCTCTAAATTCCCTCTTAGGTGTTTTTTTTTTTTAAGTACTTCATCTATATGCCAACAGGATCTTAATCAACAATTTTTTATGTGTATTTTTCGAACTATCTCAAAACCTCTTCTTTTTCTATATCATCTTCTTCTTCCCCTTTTCTTGTTCTTTTTTTTTTTTTCGAAAAAAAAGGCATTTGTAAGCCACAAACCTAGAATCTTATAAACTCAGTTGGTTTTTCTTACAAAAAAAAAAAAAAAAAAACTAATAATAATAATGAAGAAGAAGAAGTTTTGGGGTTTGGGTGTCATGCACAAAATACACAAAGAAAATGCTAACTAAGTAACAATAAGATATTGTTGAGGTCTATTTAGCTGCAATATAAAATAATAATTTGCCATTATCTTAAGCACTACATAGAGTAGGAATGCTACAATAAAATAAGTTTAATAGCTCTTGAAACTCAATTATGAATAATATAGTTGGAGGACACAATTAAAAAATGGAAAATGCTATAAGAAACAGTAGTTGTAATTTTTATGCAACTATAGTATTTACAATCATTAAATAAATATGTAATGTATATTTGAAATATGCACTCATACATTCAATACTAATGAATGTTGCAGTTGCATTTTAATGCAGTTAAAAGAAACTTTTTAACATTCTTAAAAAAATAAAGAACTGATGAATAAAGATTCTTTCATCAATGATCAAGTTTTAAAGGCAAGAAATTTTAAGTTCAAGTATGGAAACATCCTATTCATACATTAGAGTATCTTTAATTGAATCATGGATTGAAGAAAAACGGGTGATACATAGGATAGACTTTACACTAAACAAAACCTTCTTCAATATAACCATGGATCGAAAACATAAAAGTGACATGACATAAAGATTTCTATTACAATATTTATTTTTAAATATTATGATAGATAGCCAACAAGAAAAGTGAAAGGTATATATTTTGTTTTTAAAGAAAGAAATTAAAAAGAGAATTGTCACCCGATAAAAATGAGAGTAATCCATGATTGAATCGGAGATTAATTTTTAATTTTTTGCTTTTAAGTGCTACATAGAATAAACATTCTCTTCACATTAATTACATTATATTTTTCTATTGGTGGAGTTCATTTTTTGTATTAGAGATGTTCTATCTATCTATTTTCAATCCAATATATATTCTATAAAATTCTCTTGTTGCTTATTTATGTTTTGTACTAAACGAAAAAGACTACAATCATGGTGGTCAGAGGTAAGTGCGACAATTCTTGTCATCATTTCTTAAATGAATTGTGTCATAGATAGATATTATTTGTATATTGTAAACTAAAATTTAACTAGTTTATTAATTGTGTCATGATATATAAACTCAAATTTGACTCATTTATTCATCATTTCATGACATGCATACTTATACTCAATCTGTTTATTAATCGTATCATATTTGTGTCATGTATAGCTTATATATAACTTGTCTAACTTATTGTAACCAATTTTTAAATTATTTTTATAAATAAATATTAATAAAATATAAAACATAAATAATTTATTAAAAACAAATGAAATTAAAGAAATTTTTTCAAAAAAATATTTTAATTTAAATTAATTAACTTATAATGTATCTCTTAATGTGTCTATAATCGTGTTAAACAAGTTATTTTCAGATTTAATAGGTTAATTTGTTTATGATTTGAGATTAAGCCGTGTTTAATTTATTTAGTCTTAAACTTATTTATGTTAAACGAAAGTATTTTAACTGTGTATCATGTTCAAGTTAAATTTTCACTCTTAATTAAAAAGAGCAAAACAAAATCCGCATTAATACAAACATGAACCATGTCTCATTGAGAGATGTTTGGCACTTTTGCAATTGCCCCAATTTAAGAACAAATGGATTTGGGCCCAAGGATGGTAATATTGCAATTTTGGATTACATTAGCCAGCCCATCATTGCCTAATAGCAGAGCCATCTTCCAACAATGAATTTAGAAGAGTATTCGTCAGTTTGGTTGGATTGATATCACGTCTAAAAAAGTTAGAACTCAACCTAATCTAGTTTATTTTAAAACTCAAGCCAATCAAACCAGTTTGAGTTCAATTTGAGTTAGCATACTTTATCGATTTAGCTCTAACTCAATATTTTTTACTATATTTTAATCCTCTCATTAAGAAAATTTATAAAATTAAATTTTTTATATTTATTTTAATTAAAAATTGTAATCAACCTATGAAACATGCAAAAATAATAATATTATGAAAATTCTTCTACTATTTTAATTTACATAAATTTAACATTGGTAAATTTATAATGTCTTCTTCAAAATTGAAATTCTTCTAATGTAAAACCCATAGTTTTGTAAAAATAAAAAAAGAATTATCATTAATATTTGAAAATAATAAATCTTATTTACATAAAAAGAAATTCGACGCGAACACCCAGAACATTGTTGCAATGGTAAGAATCATTGTTGCATGACTGTGGACATTGGTCTGATTTTTTTTTTTTTTTTTTTTTTTGGAGCAGAAACCTAGAAAATTATCGATTGATAGTCACAAAACAAGACAATCCAACAAAAACAGGGGCAGCCATACCATCAGCCTTGAGCAAGAGGCCATTGTAAAACATCTAGCTAAAATGCCAACAAGCTTCTTCCCCTCTTCCCCGACCCAATTCACCTATGAAAAAACCTTCTACCGGATTGATCATGAATGCCCACAAACTGGAAGTGGTAATTGGTTTGAGTTATGGAAACATGTTGTGCATCAAGGTAAGGTTGCACACAAAAACTGCAAATGTGGTGTGACTCTTTCTCAAGACCCATCAGGCTGCCCTTTTTTTCATATCTCCTTACTCCATTTATTGAGGGTGTAGTCTTTTATTTAAATTGGATCATTTAATTACTAGTCCTGTTTAGGAAAAAAAATGTATTAGTTATGTGTTCAACTATCTTAACGCATTTATTATCATTTTATCTCCATTTGAAGATAGTCCTATAATTCTTTTATTCTGGTCATCTTAATTTGTTTTGATACATATTTCTTTAAACCAATCTACAGGCAGATTACAAGAGCTTGACATATTCCTATCAGCCCTAAATAATGTCCATCTTTCAGACTAACTTGATAGACTTAAGTGGTCCTCACAATCTTCTGGTTCCTACACCTGTAAACTATTTTTTGATCATCTCATCGATGCCCTTTTCTTTCCCCCCATGCTTAGATTCTCAAAAATTAAGATTTCTGGGTGGCACTTGGCTCAAGGGAAAACTCTAGGTTCTGAAATTGGCATGTTTGGTGCCTTTCCATATCTGTCCTAAAGAGGTGTGATTTTGAGATCTTTTTAGATTAATTGGCTATTTACCATATCTTGTAAGCATGTTTCACAATCCACCGTATCTTGTGCTTACCATGATTACCGTCTGTTTTCTAACTGTCAGTGGCTAACAGTTCTTTTAGTTCCTTTTCTGTGATAGGAAATGTTTCCTTGTTTCTGGATTATTGTTACAGATCGTGCCTTGTAATTGCTCCTATCCTTGGTATCTTTACTTCTGCCAGAATCGTGCTGTTGAAGAAAGTTTCCTCATTACAATACGTCTTAGAATTAACAGATTTCTGGAAATTTGTTATTCCCGCAGTTTGTGCAATCTGTCTCACCTCAAAGCTCTTATCATAGTTTGCCCAGAAATCTTCTGTGATGCTGTTTTTCTTGGAAAGTCGATTAGACTAATGCCTATTTATTTAGTGTCGTTTTGCAGAGACATCACTGAGAATTAATTGTGAAGATTGATATTGTGTTTCTTTTTACTTGTATTAGAGCTTTGAGTGATCCCTTGTGAACGAGTGAAATTGCGTTTGATAGATTTGAGGAGGCAGTGGGTGACTGTCTTGTAGTCTAGAGAATTGTTGTTGCTCGGTTCCAAGTGTATTAGAGGTCTAAGGTAGTCTATGTAACTGTTGCAAGAAG
>JAJIYU010013778.1:0-13631 GCA_030144865.1 Tinospora cordifolia
AGATATTAAGCTGTTTTAGTTAGAGGAATCGGAGTAATGGAGCAGGCAGGCCTTGGGTATAGTGTTTCTAATGAAGATTATTTCCTGGAACATCAGGGGCCTTGGCTCCCGACAAAAATGCGGCATAATTAGACGAGCAATCCGAGCAGCTTCTCCGCAGATAATCACCTTCCAGGAGACTAAACAGACTCATATTTCCCCACAGACTATGGGTCTAGTGTGGAATAAGAGGTTATGTAGCTGGATTTATATCCCCGCGGATGGCTCAGCAGGGGGCATTCTGGTAGCGTGGGACAGCCAACAGATCACAGTCACCGAGAAGTTCGTCGGTCGTTATTACCTATCGATCCAAATTCGACATCCAAGCAGCTGTAGCTGGTGGTTCACCTTCGTGTATGGCCCCTGTTCTTCCAAGGAGAAAGACTCTTTCTGGGACGAATTAACAGCTCTGTCGGTGGTTCTTTCTGGGCCGTGGTGCATAGGCGGGGACTTCAACGCCACAAGGGGTATGGAGGAGAAGATCCACGGTACGTCCTTGACTCATGACATGAAGCAGTTCAACGACCTTATTAACGAGTTGCATTTGAGGGACGTCGATCTTCTGAACACAAGGTTCACCTGGTCTAACAACCGCGGTCAACCTTCTCTCTCAAGATTGGATCACTTTCTGGTTAACGCGGATTGGGATAATTTGTTCCCAAACAGTCGACATAGCACTCTCCATAGATACACTTCAGATCATTGGCCAATCCAGTTGGACACTCAACCTAGGCGGTGGGGTCCAATCTCGTTCAGATTCGAGCATTCCTGGATGGACAGGAAGGAGTTTGGGAATAACTTAAAGGATTGGTGGAACAAGCCGTCAAATGGAAAATGGAAAGGTTATAGGTTCATGCAGAAACTCAAATAGCTGAAAACAGAAATAAGAACATGGAGCAGGAATTTTAGAGACGAAGATGAATGTTCGAGGAAGGAGCTGTACCAAAAAATTCAGGAATTAGACCTAAGAGCAGAACTGGTTCTTATGATGTAGGGGGACTAGGATTTGAGGGCCAAAACCATGCAGGAGATAAACATCGTAGAGAACAAAATTGAAAGGGAGGCGAGACATAAAGCTCGTGTGAAATGGGCTAGGGAGGGGGATACTAACTCGAGATTCTTCCACAGACTTCTCTCAATGCGAAGGGAAAGGGCTTTTATTTCCAGAATCAAGGATGCAAATGGTGAGCTGATAGAGGAGGACAGAGACATACATCAACACATCATCTCTTACTATACAAATCTTTTTTCTGACTGCAACATTTGTAAATGGGCTATCGACGGGATTGACTGGAATCCCATAGCAGAAGAGCAGAAGTAATGGCTGGAGAGACCTTTCGAGGAGGAGGAAGTGAAGGAGGTAGTTTTTAGTTGCGAAGGAGAGAAAGCCCCTGGTCCAGACGGATTCACAATGCTCTTCTACCAAAAGAATTGGGACCTGTTGAAGACAGATATAATCCAAACAATAGAAGAGTTTTACTCCACAGGCATCATTAACAAATGTGTTAATGAGACATACATACAGTTGATCCCAAAGAAGGCCTGTCCGGAGAAGGTGGAGGAGTATGGCCTATTAGTTTGGTAACTAGCTTATACAAAATTACTACTCGAATTCTAGCAAGACGTCTTAGGGAAGTGATCCATGTTATAGTAGCAGAGAATCAAATGGGCTTTGTTAACCAAAGACACATCTTCGACGCTATCTTGACGGCTAACGAGGCGGTGGAGGATTACAGAGTCCGGAAGAAAGAAGGTTTGGTGGTTAAAATTGACTTCTCCAAGGCTTATGATTCGGTTAGATGGAAGTATCTTACCTATGTTCTGAAGAGGAAAGGCTTTGGGGAGAGGTGATGCAAATGGATAAAAGGATGCATTTCTAAAGTGTCTTATTCTATCTTCATAAATGGCCAGCCAAAGGGGAAGATCGCAGCAGAAAGAGGGCTTAGACAAGGAGACCCTCTATGTCCTTTTTTGTACATTTTAGTAGTAGATAGCCTCGGTTTTCAAGGTTTCGAGGTAGGTTACCAAAAGATCTTTATTTCTCATCTTTTCTACGTCGATGACGCCTTATTCTTCGTGGACAATAATCCGAAAACTTGGGAAATGCTTCTACAGGCCTTAGAAAGTTTCTCTTTAGTTTCTTGTCTGAAGATTAACTTCTTCAAAATTCAGATGGCTGGGGTCAACATCAAGGAGGAAGATATGATTCTTGCTCACAAAATTCTTGGCATTCCAATGACTAACTAGCTTATGAAATATCTAGGTCTTCCTTTGGGGGGAAATCCTAGAAGAATTTCATTTTGGGACCCGGTGATGCAAACTGTCAAAAGGAGAATTGAAGGATGGAAATACAGTTATCTATCCAGAGGTGGTCGTCTCCTGCTAATCAAAGCGGTCTTAGAAGCCCTTTCGACATATTACATGTCTATTTTTCAGATTCCAACGGCAGTCCAAAAAGAGTTGGATAAGGCCACTAGGAGATTCTTTTGGAAGACCGAGGGGGTCGAGAAGGCTCAAATGCTTGTCAAGTGGCAGCAAGTTTACAAAACCAAGGAGGAAGGGGGATTGGGAGTAGCTCATTTAAAAGTCAGAAACAACGCCCTTGCAGCCAAATGGTTTTGGAGATTCTCTAAGGACCAACAGCAGTTGTGGAGCAAGATTATAGCAAATATTCATGGGAGATCTCAGAATGACATGATGGCAGGCCTGAATGCAAAAGTCTCGCATAGATCTCCTTGGAAATATATCCAATCGTTGTACTCAAAATTCAGAACCCATATCTAGTGGAAAATTGGAGACGGAAACAAAATCAGATTCTGGGAGGACGCGTGGTGCACTCCCTCTTCTTTTAAAGAAGAGTTTCCTCGACTGTACAAGATCACTCAATGCCCAGAAACCACCTCCTTGTTTCAAAGCTGGGGGGGGGGGGGTATGGAGGGGGGGGATAGCAGGGGGGAATGGAATTTGGATTTCCGGAGAGATCTCAAAGATGAGGAGATTGAGGATTTGGCTACCTTACTAGGCTCTAGCCGGTTCGGTTCATAGCTCAGCCAGATTCTTGGAAGTGGAATAAGGATAAGTCGGGGTTTTTTACGACAGGATCCTGCTACAATGCGTTTCTAGCAGAAGAGACGACTCCGACAAACGAGTATTTGGCCCCAATTTGGAAAGCCAAAATGCCGACAAAATTCAAAATTCTGGCCTGGTTGATCATGCAAGGAAGACTAAATTGTACTGTCCAGATTCAAAAGAAATTCCCTAGCTATTATTTATCTCCTTCCTCATGCTGTCTTTGCAAGGGTGCTGATGACGATGCTCGGCACCTTTTCGGGGATTGCAAGATTCTAAAGATAGTGTGGAGTTCTTGGCAACAAGATTTACCAGCTATGCCTAGACCCCCAGACAACACAAATCTTCAAATTTGGATTTTAGAACTGATGGATCACTTGAAAAGCTATTGGAAGCTGATTCTTTTTGCTATATGGGCTGCAGTATGGGAAGTGAGGAACGGTTGCTTATTTCAAAATTCTGATATTAATGTAAATAGAATAGTGGAGAGATCTCATCTTTTGTTTGTTACATGGGTCTCTTCTGGTAAGCTAGGGCTAGGATACTCTTTTAGTAATTGAGTGACTCAGTAGGCGCCTATTTTGTACTCTTTGTAACAGGGGTTCTGGGTTGCTCAGGGTCTATTTAGTTTTTTCTCCCGTTGTTCCTTTAAGTCGAGGCGCTGGACATCTCGTCCTATTAATATATTACGTTTCTTTTAAAAAAAAAACATTGCTAGACAGCAGAAAAAGGTATGCACCCAAATCCCTTCTCCTCACTTCCCTATCCCCTTTGAGAGCTCTAAAGACAGCTCTTAGAGTTGCATCCCCCCAACCCCAATACCAACAAAGCAGAGACAGGAAGACAAAGCTTGGTCCCAAGTTCCTGAGGATCAACCTACAGAAAAGATCCAACAAAGATGGTATGAAGAGGACGGGCAGGATAGAGAAACACAAATGGCACAGTCTAGGCAATAGAATGATATGACAGAAGCAAACCAAGAGAAAGAGATAGAAAGAGTGCAGAATTTTTTGTTATCAATTGAAGCACAACTGACAAAGGTTATTAGGTAAGGTAGTTGCTGGACGTGGGACAGTGTGGTTCTGATGAAGATGCTTAGCTAGAACATAAGAGGCGGCGGGTATGCCTTGAAAACAAACTCTATCTTGAAGACTATTCGTGCAGTGAAAGCAAATCTCATCACTCTCTAGGAAACTAAAAAGAGTTCCATCGAGAGGAAAATTGTAGCGGGGTGGTGGAAACGATCATTTTTGGATTGGGTGGACTTGCCAGCTGAAGAATTACGGTAGGTATTATCATAATATGGGATTCAAGAAGGATGAAAGTTGTGGAAAAATTGGAGGGTCGTTTGTCCTTAACTGTCAAAATGCAGGAAGATGAAGAGCAGGTGTGGTGGTTCTCCGTGGTGTATGACCCTGTGAAAGCCAAGACAGAGAGGAATTTCTGGTCGAATTGGTTGCCATATAGGTTTTAATCAATTCGAGGACTGGATATAGGATTTGTCCCTTATGGAACTAGGTATTAAGAACTTAAAATTTACTTGGAGTAATTGGAGAAACCCCCCAACTTTATGTAAATTGGACAGATATCTGAGCAACGTGGAATGGTGGGAGAAGTTCCCTAACTAGAGGATTTGGGGAATGGAGAGAATTACTTAGATATCTGAGCAACGTGGAATGGTGGGAGAAGTTCCCTAACTAGAGGATTTGGGGAATGGAGAGAATTACTTCAGATCACTGGCCCATTCTACTTAATACAACAACCACCAAATGGTGGCCAACACCCTTTAGATTTGAGAATGAGTGGTTATACCACCCAAAATTTAAGGAAATAGTAAGACAAGAATGGAAAAAGCATAATTGAAGGGGATGGGAGGGGTGTAAATGCATGATGAGACTGCAGAAAGTGAAGGAAATGTTGAAAAATTGGACTAAAGGTTAGAAGTTGCAGACTTGCAAGACACGACCCAATTGGAAACTCTAACCAATGAGTTAAGCAAATTGGACAAAACCTTGGAAAGGAGAGAAAGGGGCTTAGAATTCATGGAGTGACGAACTGAAATAGTTAAAGAAATACAAAAGCTAGAGTGTAGAGCTGAAAACAGGCAAAAGAAGGGGACGTTTATTCAAAATACTTTCATAGGATCCTGACTTTAAGGAAATTAAGAACCACAATTAATAGATTGGAGGACGAAAATGGAAGAATTCTAGGGGAGGAAGAGCAGATAAGAGAAGTAATAATAAGACATTTTGAGTCCATCTTGCAGGAGAGAAGCAGTACGTGTTGGGGAATTGAAGGATTGGACTGGCAAGTGCTATCAAAGGAGGATAGAGTGTGATTGGAGAGGCCTTTTGAAGAAGAGGAAGTTAAGGATGCAGTGTTTAGCAGTGATGGAGACAAGGACCCTAGTCTAGATGGTTTTACTATGACATTTTTTTAGAAGGAATGGGAGACAATTAAGGGAGACATCTATGCTTGCCTTAATGAATTTTATCAAAATGCCATAATTAACAAAAAGGTTAATGAGACGTATCTGTGTCTCATATAAAAAAACCTAACTTAGTCAAGGTAAATGACTTTCGGCCAATCAACTTGATAGTCAACATCTACAAAATAGTTATTGAAACACTTGCAAACAGATTGAATTGCAGATGGCCTTTGTCAAAGATAGACAAATTCTGGACACCATTCTCATAGTTAATGAAGTAGTAGAAGATTACAAAGTGAAGGAGGAAAAGGGGGTTCTTTTAAAGGTCGACTTTGCCAAGGCCTATGACTCCGTTTGATCGAGATTTCTAGACTTTGTGATGGAAAAAGAGGGCTTTGGAACCAAATGGACAAGGTGGATTTAAGCATGTCTAAGTTTGGTAACTTATTCTATTTTCACCAATGAAAGGCCTAGGGATAAGTTTCGAGGGCATTGGGGATTGAGGCAAGGGGACCCCCTATCTCCTTTTCTATTTACTTTGGTAGTAGATACCTTCACAAGAATAATAGAGAAGGCTGTGGCGAAGAAGAAGATAGAAGGGATGAAGGTGGTGAAGGACAACATCGAGTTGACTCATCTTATTTGCGGATGATTGTCTAATCTCATGAAGAATGAGAATGAAGAAATCAAGGTGGCAATGGATGCTCTCCATACTTTCTATTCCTATCAGGATTATCCATAAGCAAGAACAAAAGAAAGCTGGTGGGCATCAACATGGACGAGGAAGAGATTGAAGGAGTGGCTAGGAACTTAGAGGTGCCCATGGGAAAATGGCCACTGAATTATTTGGGTTTGCCATTAGGGGGAAATCCAAATAAAACAAAAATTATGAAATTCTGTTCTACATACCATTAAAGAGAGGGTGGAGGGGCGGAAAGGAAATTACTTATCTAGGGGGGAAGATTGCTGTTGCTGCAAATAGTGTTGGAAGCAATCCCGACCTACTTCCTATCAATATTTCGAATGCCCAAAAAGGTAGCCATTAGTGGAAAGAATGATGCTTTGATTTTTATAGAAACAGGAAGGCAAGGAAAATGGCCAACACCTAGTCAAATGGTACTGAGTTTGCAAAGACACTCAAAAAGGGGGATTGGGAGTGGAAAACTTGGTGATCAAGAACAAGGCTTTGATGGGTAAATGGTTGTGGAGAATGTGTACTCAATAAGGGATGCTTGGGGCTCGTATCATAAACTATACATGGGTAGCTTGCAAAAGGAAGGGAGGTAGGGGTAAATAATAGGTGCAGTAGGTGATCACCATGTAAATCCATTGCAACTCTTTATCCTCTCTTTAGAAATCAGTTAGGGTTTCCATTTCAAAAAAAAAAAAAAAAGAAATCAGTTAAGGTTAATAGCCAAAACTATCCTAATGTTTGGTGGTTTTGGCAAAAATAGCCTGATTTTTTAATTTTGGCAAATGTATTATAATGTTTCATGTTGATATCAAATTGCATCCAATAGCAAAAAATGAAATTAATTTGCAAATATGGCAGGTAAGATAGCAAAATGATAATAACACATCAACATATTCAATGACATGTCAGCCACTTGGATTTTGCAACATCAAAAAAATGAAAAATACACATAAAAAGGAAATAAAGACTCTGTTCCCACCGGCGATATTTGAAATGAAGAAGAGTTTTTTTTTTTTTTTTTTTTTTGCGGTGCGTTTTCCATTCGTTCCTTTGTGGTGGTGAGTTTCCGACCTGTTTGTGGGTTTTTGGCCTGTTCTAGCGAAGATAGACTTTTGGTTGTGGATTTTCGGCGAGGAAATAGAATCAGATCCGACTTTGTTTGCTTCTGTTCGTGATTTTTGGTGGTTCTAGGTCGTGTTCGTGCGTTTCAGATCGCGATTTCCGGCGAGGTGAGGCTACTAGTCGTGGGTTTCCGGTGAGGAAATAGAATGGATTTCGGCGTTGTTTGCTTATGATCGTGATTTCCAGCGGCCACGCTCGTGTTCGTGCGTTTCTGTTCGTGGTTTCCGATGAGGCGAGGTTGTGGTCGTGGGTTTCCAGTGAGGAAATAGAATGGATTTCGGTTTGTTTGCTTCTGTTCGTGATTTCCAGCGGTTCTAGGTTGTGTTTGTGCGTTTCACATCGTGATTTCTGGCGAGGCGAGGCTGCTGGTCGTGGGTTTCTGGTGAAGGAAATAGAATGCATTCTGGCTTTGTCTACTTCTGTTCGTGTTTTTCGGCGGCCACGCTCGTGTTCGTGCATTTCTGTTCATGATTTCTGGCGAGGCGAGGTTGCTGGTTGCACCAAAAAAAAAAAAACCTTCTTTGTTTCAAATATCACCGGTGGGAACAAGTTCTTTATTTTCTTTTTGATGTGTATTTTTCATTTTTTTGATGTTGCAACATCCAGGTGGTTGCCATTTCATTGAATATGCTGATGTGTTGTTATCATTTTGCCATCTCATCTGTCACGTTTGTAAATCAATTTTATTTTTTGCCATTAGATGCAATTTGATATCAACATGAAACATTAGGATATATTTGTCAAAATTAAAAAGTTAGGCTATTTTTGCCAAAACCACCAAATGATAAGATAGTTTTGGCTATTAACCCAATTAGTTAAGATGGAAAGTGGGCAAAGGAGAAGATGCAGATTTTTGGGAAGATATATGGTTGTGGAACGGGAAGTCTAAAGAAGATGTTTCCCAACATTTACAGACTTTTTGATAAGAAAAAGACAATAGTTTTAGAATTTTTGAGCTGCACTAGAGAAGAACACGGAGAGTTGGGTGTGGAACTTACATATAAACATGAACATTGGGGACAACCGTGTTGAGGAGGTGACAGAAAATTATAAACATGCTGTAGAATTTTCAGCCATCAAAGGAGAAGGATAAACCGGTATGGATTGGGGATAAGGATCATGTCTTCACTGTGAAATCCTTTAGTCGATAGCTGGAAAGTAGAGACCGGGAACCATAATTCCAATATGCAAATCTAGTATGAAAGACAAAACTCCCAACAAAAGCTAAGATATTAGATTGGCTTATTATTCTAAACAAATTGAATATTGCAGATGTGTTACAGAGAAAGGACCCTACTCACTCACTGCAATTACTGCAACCAACAATTTGCTGTTTGTGCAGCGGGGATGGAGAGACAATGCAACGCTTGTTTGGCAATTGCAAAATTCTGAGGGAGATTTGGTCTCGGTGGCAGCAGAAGTGTCCTACGGTTACACCTATCATGCCAGGGGATGATTTCATGGAGAATGCAAGTGCTCAACCAAGGAATCTCATAGAACATAGGACACTCATCTTTGCTATACGGTCTAGTGTGTGGGAAGAAAGAAACAATAAGATGTTTAATGACATTTGTAGGGATGCTAATGATATATGGGAGAGATCCATCATCCTTTTTTGTACTTGGATCTCTACAATTAAATTATGTAAGGAATATAGTTTTGAGGATTGGATTGGTAATTGACATAATATTATGCCGTCTTTGTAATGCTCTTCAGATAGCTCATCAGACAACTTTTCTTTATTAATATAAATACTATCTAATTTCTATTAAAAAAATTTTAAGTTGTTATTAAGTGGAATAAAAGAGAGTTCTAGAGATTTAAGGTGTAAAGGTCAATCCATTTATGGAATTTGTCAATAATGTATGATTTTTTTCTTTTGTTATCCAGCCTCTTATATTAATGTGCCCATTTCTTGCTTTCCAAAAACACATCCACAAACTTTGATTGAAAACTTGTTCTTTATAAAATCTTCTAAAAGTGGTCACTCTTTAAACTGCAAGAAGATTTCCGATAACTAAAGTAGGAAATATATTATGTCACATATGGAGAAGATTCTATTTTCATCTTCGTGGCATGTGACTTCTTTTACTAGGACCATAAATGGGTTGATCTTTGTTCAATTTTATCTTCTTCAAGGCTTGATATTAGTAATGGTTTGTAACCTTGTGGGACCCTTTGCTCAAAATCTTTAAGTAGATGGACAAGCAGTCAAATAGTTTTGGATTAATATCATTTCAGCCTTTTTGGATTTAGTAGCTCAGTATCTTTATCTTTGGTCCATGACTAGTACGCATATGATGTAGATATTTTATTTTATTTTTTGAAAGGACTTTTTTAGGCCACGTATTAAACATGTGATGTAGATCTTTCAAAAACATTTTCTCGAAATTTGGCAAAATTCTACAAATTATTTTCCTTTTTTTACCATCGAAGTGGAAAGTGGATGTAATAGAAGTTATGAAAATTTCCTCAAATAATTTGACAAAGTTCAAAAATTTTAAGAATGTTTTTGATAAACTAAAATAAAATTTTTATTTTTTAATTCATAAATGCAAAATTTTGACAAAAAATTGATAAAATTGTAAAAAATTAGATCAAATTCAACATAGAAATAAAAAAAATAATTCATTAATGGAAAACAAGAAAGACTAATAATTTTATGTTATTTTTAAATTTCATCAACCAACATAATTGATAAGTTTTAAAAAATTTTAATAAGCTAATGAATTATAAGTTATTTGATATGCTTTACCAAAATGATAAGAAAAGAAACAAACTAATAAATAAAGTTGAAATAACACGAAAGCTTCAAAATAAATTAGAATTGTTCTCAAAGTATTTTCTTGTAGCTAACTCTCATAAGACAATATTGAAAAAATATACTTAAATGACAAATTAGTAAATTAAGCATAGTAGAATCCAAATTAGCAAAGTATTGATATTATGTAGAGAAGGAACTAAGATCAAATGTCATTATTTTAAATTCATCTACTCAATAAGATTAGTTTTGTGTAATGTGCATTATACATTGCGATTGGACATTTTTGGACTTCGTGTTAGAAAACAAAGGATTCGGCGGTAAGTGGAGAAAATGTACTCAAGGGTACTTGAAATCTGTAACTTACTCCATCTTCAATTAATGGAAGGCCGAGGGGTAAAATTGAAGCTTTAAGGTGTTTAAGGCAAGGGGATCCTATGTCCTCCTTTCTATTCACTTTGGTGGCGGATGTTTTGGGGAGGACGTTGGATAAAGGAAAGACGATGAATGGTATTCAGGGCTTTGTGGTAGGGCAGGAGCTTGTGGAAGTTACTCACTTATAATTCGCAGATGACACTCTTCTTTTCTTGGAAGATGTGGAGAATGCCCTATGAATGTTTCAGTGCTTTTGTTGGGCTTCAGGTATGCGTCTCAATTTGTCTAAGACGTGCTTAGTCGGTATTGCTTTGGCGGGGGAGAGAGTGCATCAGATAGCAAACAAGATTGAGTGTACTATAGGAGAATGGCCTTTGAAGTATCTTGGTATGCCTCTAGGGGGTAACCCAGGTTCCCAAGGATTTTGGGAGCCGGTTGTCTCTAAAGTGGTTAAGAGGCTTGATGGGTGGAAGAAAGCTTTTCTCTCCAAAGGCGAATGTCTCACTTTGATCAAAGCAGTGTTGGATGCCTTACTGGCGTATTTTCTCTCAGTTTTCAAAATCCCTATAGGCGAAGTTTCCAGAATTGAGAAATTGACGAGGAACGTTTTGTGGGAAGGTGGGGAAGATGGAAAGGGGTCTCACTTAGTGGAATGGAGTACGGTTCAATTACGTAAGGAGTGCGGAGGGCTCGGGATAGGCAGCGTTGTGAATAAAAACAAAACTTTAGTAGGAAAATGACTTTGGAGATTTCCTAGAAAGTGAGCAGTTATGGGCTCAAGTGATCCAGAGCATTCATGGTAGAGATATTAACGGTAGGGATGCAGGAATCAAGAGGAGCACAACTTTTAGAAGTTCGTGGAAGTTTGTATCATTGTTATTCGCTAGGCATTTGGTTGCGAGTAGGAAGAGGTGATGATATGCGTTTTTGAGAGGATGTTTGGTGGGGGATTGATGCTTTTGCCGAGTTATTCTCTAGGCTTTATAGGCATTCTAGAGATCATCATCGCCCAATTTCTTTTTTCACAAGCCAAAGTGAAGGGTTTACTTTGTGAGATCTTTGTTTGAGGTCTTCTAGGAGAGGGCGGTGCGAAGGGGAGGAGAATGATGTTTTAGTTCTTTTGAGGGATTGTGTTTTGGAGGATAGTAAGGATTGCTTAGTTTGATTTAGAGAGCCCTTTAGGGAGTTCTTTTCTAAATCCTTTTTCTCTGTTTTGTCCAGCTCTAGTAGGGTCCTTCTGGATTTGTTGTGTAAAGCTATTTGGAAAGCCCCAGTCCCTTGTAAAGTTAAGATTTTGACGTGGGAGGTGGCCCTCGTGAAAGTTAATACACGGGATTGGTTCAGAAGCGTCACCTGATTTTTGCCTTTCACCTTTGTGTTGCTTCCTTTGTAAGTCAGATGGGGAATCAGCTGATCATTTGTTCCTAAGGTGTCCGTTCTCTAGTTATGTTTGGGAAAGATGGAGAAGCCAATTTCGCATTGATCTAGAGTCAATCGAGCTTGACTTTCCATTTATTGTGTCCCCATTGTGGGAGGAGTTGAGTTCGAAGAAGCGTGCTTATTGGGTAGTGGTTTATATCGTCGTGATTTGATGCTTATGGAAGGAGTGGAATGCTAGGATTTTGGAAGATTCGAGGCTTTCTCCTTGTCAGATTTGGGAAGATACCTTGCAGTCGCCTCTTTTTGATTAGCAATAGTTTCCTTTCATTGGGTTATTCCATTTCAGAGTGGCTTTGAGGGTGGGGAAACATTCTGTAGTTGCTGTGCGGGGTGGTGGATGTTTTTGTCTGTTTTCGCCTTCTTTTTGTTGTAATCTTCTTTCAATTCTAATAAAGTGCTTGTTTCTTTAAAATAAAACATGTTTGAAATTATTATGTTTGTACTTTTATATATTGCAAGTGTCTATCATAAGGTTTTTTTTCCCCATCATATAATCATATCTAGTAGTAATTATGTATATTTTAGCATTCATATAATTTTTTTTTTGATGTCTCAAAGTTCGTGAATTTTATAAAAGTTTTTTCAAGACTACTTGAACTTCTTCAAATTGATTTGAATTTTTTAAGGTTGAAGTTTGAGGCGGAATCGAAGCTTCAATCCTTGTTCATAAATATATAATCTTCTCATTTGTTGTTTAGAAACTATTCCTTGAGCTGTAAATATCTCCAAAAAAAGGAAAAAAAAAACTTAAAAGACCAAGTGACACACCAACATATATAGAAAAACGTTCTAAAGATCTACCCAAAAATTATTTTGTAAAATTAAATAGTGTGCACTCCAGAATTTTTGACTAATAAATGAAAAAAAAGCGCTCAATGACCTTACTCCAAAATGAGAAACAAGACTTCTTGCAAGCTTTTAGAACTAGCAATTAATCCCTTTAAAAGCCACATTGTTGGAGTCAACATTGTAGAAAGTTCTATCTAGGAACCTACTCAACTGTGGGAATGGGAGAGTTAAATTACCTTGGTTTGTTGTTGGGGTAAAACTTGAGGAAATCATCCTTTGGGGAGCTAGTGGTTCACAAAATATGGAAAAGAGTTGAAAGATGAAAACACAGTTATCCCTCTAGAGGAGTGAGACTGCTACTATTGAATAGTGCTGGAAGCTATTCCCACGTACTTCATGTCAATATTCATAATGCTACGCAGAATAGCGAAGGAGATTGAGAAGATGATGAGGGGCTTCTTGTGGAAGAACAAGGAAGCCGTGAGAGGTTGTAACTTGGTTAGATGGTCGCAAGTTTATAAAACAATTGAATAAGGAGGTCTAGGAGTGAGAAATATTTTACTCAGGAGCAAGGCCTTGACAGGTAAATGGTTATGGTAGTTTTATAATGACAGAGAAACTCGCTCATCATGAAAGAAAGCTCCTTTCAAAAGGAAAATCCTTTCAAAAAATAAAAAATAGGGACATTATGGGCAAAGTTCATGAAAAGCATCCATGGATTACAACTGAGGAACAAAAATTTGATTTCAGTCCAAACTTCGGTAATTGAAAATTGGAATTAATTTGAATAGTTTGATTAATTTTTTAATTTCTGTAAAAAATTTGACAACTTAGAAAAGTTTAAAAAGATGCTATGGAAATGTAAAAATATACAAAATTTCTATTAAAAATGATGAAAACAAATATAAATAAAT
>JAJIYU010013779.1:0-13661 GCA_030144865.1 Tinospora cordifolia
TAGATTTAGTCTCGCAAACACTTCCCTCTTAGGGTAGTTGAACAACTTCAAAACCCCCCCCCCCCCCCCCCCCAATGCTCTCATTCTTTCTTGTCCAAAAACGAGAACATACTAGTCCCTCTTGACTTTCTCTAGCCTTCTTCTTGGTAACCCCCTTAGTTCTTGAATAATCTTGAACTATTCTTGAGTGCTTTGGTGTTTGATTGAGTGTTTTTGAGTATTTTTTGAGTGATAGATGTTGGAAAGAAGGAAAAACTCTGTCGGATTTCAACCAAGCTTGCAATAAAGGTGGAAGTGATTTCTAAAACCTCCATTTTACTTGTTTAACTTAATACCATGTTCATGCATACTTGATTTTAGTTTGATACGCATATTTAAGTTTGAAGAACATGATTTAAATTTCAGACTTGCATGCATGCTTGTCATGTTACTTGATCATGAAACCATGCCATGCTTAGATTGTGCATGTTTAGGTTTATTTTAAAGTACGATGCATACTATGGGTTTGTTTTCAAGCTTTGAATGTTTATGTGTTAAATATGCTAAAATTATTTTATTATGATTCATGAGTATGAGATTAAATAAAAGATTTTGAGATTAAGAGCCACATACAATCACAGTGAATATGAGGGTTACTGTGGATGTTCTTTACATATAATTAGTTCACATGGGTGATATTCCAAAATACTTGGAATATGGGTTAGGCCCTAAGTCCAATGAAACTTGGCATAAGCAATGCCTTTTCACTCAAAAGAGGTATTTTGATAAGAACATCAAGGGCCTTGAAACCCTTTTAGTCTAATTTACAATTGTAAACTAGATAATGTTTGAAACGCCTAATGTTTTATAAGTGCTTGAATTTGAATGTGTTGTTAGCCTAAATTAGTAATTTGGTTGTTTTAAAAAGATTCACTAGGCTATGTGCTCACCCTTTTTCTTTTATTTTTTAGGGATTTGAATCACATGAAGACTTTGATATTAGATATGTTCTAATTTTAGAAAGTTTATATATTTGAATGTGAGGGCATGTAGCCCAAATTTTGAATATCTATAATGTAAGATTTCGTTGAATTTAATTTCTTTTATCAGTTTTGAGTTATGTACTCTCTTTTATTAAATCAATGAAGATTTGGAAAGTTTTCTTTTATCTCTTGTGTAATTGCCTTATTGAACTTTGTGTATACATTTTGAGTTAAGTACTCTTGAATCTCAATGAGGCATGGGATAAAAGGAATAAGAAGTCAAGTTGGGTACTTGTAATGTAATACCGGCCTGGCCCTCCTTGTGGTTAAGTCTAATTGAAAGTCTCGGGGTCGGGGTATTACAAGTTAAGCATCAGAGGTGGAGATGATTTCTGGTTTTAAGTTATTATTTTGATTCAAATGAAGTATTTATGTGTGCTTGTTAGTCAAGAATTCAATACAATGCTCTATTTTAAATTGAATGTGCTTACTATGCTTGAATTGAACATGCATGCTTAGAATTATGTGAATGATGATGCATGATATTTTCCATGTGAAATAACATGTTAAGATTGTCGTGAATGAATTCTACCATGCTTATGATGCGCATATGTTAGATGTCTGATTTAATCTAATAATTGTGTGATTTATTACTAAAGAAAGATTAATAAAGATCATAACCAAATACCGACACGATGATGACAATTTCATCATGTGTGTTCCAACCCCAAACCCAGCTTGCCGATATTTTATTAATTTTCTTGACTTGGAACTGGGTATCCAGAGTGATCCCACTTCACTAATTGGGGGTTTGAGTTTCGAAGATTGATCTCCCTCCCATGATTCAGAACATAGAGGTGAACTCCTTTCGGTCTTAATGTCAACTTTAAACAAGTAACTATTTGAATCACCTAATCTATGAAAATGTTTGACATATATGTTTTATTTGATTGAAATAATGATTTAAACATTTGGGATGATCCACCAGGCTTTTGAGCTCACCCCTCCTTTTCTAACTTTTCAGGGAATTAATGATTAGAGGCGGTATGATTTAAGGAATATCTCTTAGTTAAATTTGTTTTGGAGTTTAGTTGTTAGTTGGGCATGTTGGCCCTAGTTTCTTTTGTCAGTTTAAGTTTATTTCATTATAATAAACTCAAAGGTTAGTATACCTCTTATTGAGATTGATTTTCAAATGAATAATATTGATTTATTTTATCAAATGGTTTCAAAGTATCTTTGTTCTTATGGAATCTATGTAAGTAAGGTGACATAGGAAGTCTCGTAAAATTGGGACAATGAAATAGAAAGAGAATGAAAAAAAGAGATCAAGTGACGCCACCACCTCCCCACGTGGCCTTGATTCTGATGATAACTTGATATTTTACCTTGTGCATGTGACTTAAACGTGTCATAGTATTTGGGTGGGGAAGCAGGTTCTTAGAAACTTAACAAAGATGATTAAAAATTCTAACCACCTATCGGGACCATGATATTATTATCATGGTTGATGATTTAGTGTTATCATGGGTGTCTCCAACCCAATTTGTGTGTTGATACTACTATCATTGTTGGTGATAGTAGCAAGATTACTATCATGATTGGTGATAGTGGTAAAATTACTGTCGTGGTCAGTGATAGTGATAAGATGAGACTAAGAGTCTTACTGGACTTCATTTCCAAGTCATGGTCCTGAATAGGTAACCGACCCTTGCACGTTACCTCTGGATGATATCCCAGACTAGTAGGGGGATACCAAGGATAGTCCTTTTAGTCTTAACGACAACCCAAAACAATCTAATTGGTTGAATCACCTAATGTAAGTGTGTGCATGTTTAATATTTTGACTTTAATAATACTTGAGATGTATTGCGTATGATCTGCTGGGCTCTTGAGCTTACCCTACTTCTAACTTTTCAAGTGACCAGTGATAGAGTTCATTTGCAAACAAGATTGGTTATTTCATTGTAGTAGTAGATGACCTATTGATAGGGCCTTTCAAGTCATGTCTTTCATTCATGACTTTTAGTCTAAACATATGGGTGTAGAGTGTCAGTATCAGTGTCTATATTATTATTTTTATTTTGTTTTGTCTTGAATCCTAGCCACGGGGCCCACAACATTGTTATCATTTTGATTTTAAATTAAAGTTTTTTCAGTTAATATATTATCTCAAGGTTTTTATTATGTAGTTTTGGGATCAATTTATTTATATACTTTGTTGTGTTATGGAAAAGAAACCAGGTGTGGCTAGGAGATCAGACGATGTATGAAATAGTAACATCCCAATTTTTAAATAGTGAAATGTGACAAAAGCAAGTACAAATGCCCTTACATCTCTAACTGTGAGACAAACAACTCAAATGTGAATGGTTCGAAAACCAGGGTGTTACAAAGGTGGTATCAGAGTCTAAGCTATAGAGTATTAGGCTAAGTGTCTAGATTTGGATAGATTAGGCTTAGACTATAAGCTTAAGGTATTTGTCATTGAGTATTGATGGAGGTTGTGGGTTCAAAGACAAAACTTTTCAACCAAGTGTTGAGTACTTAGGTCTATGAGAAGACCTTAGGTGTGGATTAGGATGTTTCCAAGGTGGCACAATGGATGAATTAAACTTAAAAGCTTTTATGACATAGGCTAGAAACTGAAAATATGTAATAATGGAACAGTTGAATGGCTAGGACATGAGATTGAAAAGATCCTATATCTTGGGTTTTTGTGTGGTATGGGACCTGTAGGAATTCAAGGTATGGAGGAATCTTGGAATTGGAGATTAACGGACCATGTTTGGTGGATGGTCGGTGACTTTGGAAGAACTTGTTTCCTTATGCTTAGCTAGTATGGGACAGTTGAGCAGAGTGAGGCTTTGGAGGCTTTAGTCATCGTGTAACACCCCAACCCCCGAGACTTTCAACTGGATGTAACCACAAGGCAGGTTGGGCCAGTATTACATAATAAGTACACAACTTGACTTCTTATTCCTTTTATCCCACACCTCATTAAGATTCAAGAGTACTTAACCCAAAATTTATACACAAAGTTCAATAAGACAATTACATAAGAAATAAAAGAAAACTTTCTAAATCTTTATTGATTTAATAAAAGAGGGAACATAACTCGAAAGTGATAAAAAATTAAATTCAGTGGAGGTCTTACATCATAAATATTCAAAATTTGGGCAACATGCCCTTACATTCAAATATAGAAACTTTCTAAAACTAGAACTTATCTAATATCAATGTTTTCATGTGATTCAAATCCTTAAAAAAAAAGAGGAAGGGTGAACACACAATCCGGTGGATCTTTTTCAAACAACTAAATTATTAATTTAGGTTAACAATACATTCAAATTCAAACACTTGTAAAACATTAGGTATTTCAAACTTTATTTTATTTGCAATTGTAGACTAGACTAAAAGGGTTTCAAGGCCCTTGATGTTCTTATCAAAATACCTTTTTGGAGTGAAAAGACATTTCTTTTGCCATATTCATTGGACTTAGGATTGCGGCTATATTCCAAGTAATTTGGACTTAAACCATGTGAACTAATCACAAGTAAAGAACACCCACAACGAACCTTATGTTCACTGTGATAATACGTGGTTCTTAATCTCAAAATCTTTTTTTTTTTAATTTCATACTCATGAATCATAAATAAAATGAATTCAGCATGTTTAACACAAACATTCAAAGTATGAAAATAAGCATATAACAAGCATCATACTTTAAAATAAACCTAAACATGCATAATCTAAGCATAACATGGTTTTAGGATCAATTAACATGACATACATGAAAGTCTAAAATTTAAATCATGTTCTTCATATCTAAATGTGCATACTAAACTGAAATCAAGCATACATGATAATAAACTAAAGTAGTAAAATGAGGGTTTTAGAAATTACTTCCACTTCAATTGATAGTTTGGTTGAAATTTAGCAGAGTTTTTCTTTCTTTCCAATGTCTACCTCCTGAAGAATATTCAAAAAACTAATCAAACACCAAAGCACTAAAGAATAGTTCAAGATTACACATGTTACCAAGAAGAGGGCTTGAAAAAGTCAAGAGGGACTAGTATGTTCTTGCTTTGGGACAAGAAAAAATGAGAGCATTGAGGGATTTTGTAACACCCCAATTTTCAAACGGACCTCCGTTCAAGTTACGTCTCACGTGTGGATTGTCGTCCGATGAAAATCAAGATGCTACTTGAAAATTTCATTCTATCAAAATTTTTTTCTTCAAAATTTAGTGCATGACCATTTCTTCTCAAGTCGATGTCTATATGGATGTCTTATATTAAACAATAGATCAAATTAATTTTTCCAATACATTCACCGAATTTTGTAACACAATTCATAAATAGTACAGCAGATATACTTTAAAACTGGAAATCAAACCAAAAATGTTAAAAGTAAAATAAAATGTTGTTTATAAATATAATTAACTGAATTTAAAATCAAATGAATCATTCTAGAAGAATTAGTCAAATACCACCTATCCCGGACGACCTACCCAACGAGGCATCCACAGAAACTATGAGTCTTTTGATGTAAATCAACATACTCTACGTCCAGGTGTACCTGAAAAATAAAGTGGGAGTGAGCTCGAAAGCTCAGTGGATCGATCCTACACATCATATACATTATACAGACCCAATCCAAAACATTAAAAACACTTTCAAACATTAGGCATTCAAACATTCATTCGTTTTAGTCGGGGTCTAAGACCGGAAGAGGGTTGAGATGTCTCTCGGTATTCCCTGTGATTCAATCTAATCTCAGAGAGTTCCAACAACCGTTTAAAATCAATCGACACTCACATCACAGCCTGAGAGAGTGTACTTACCATGGTATCGTACTATCTCCCAAAGACTTCGAGCTGTCACAGTCAGCTCCGGTTGGGAATACCTACGATCCGCCTTGTGGCTCGACAATCTCAAGCGATAACATATAGGAGATGCCACCTCGATCCGCTTCAAGCCCGTCAATCATACCGGTACGTGGATTCTTAATAAACCATAGTCTTATTTTAGTTTTACAGCCAGTTTCAATCACATCAAGCATCACACCATTTACTAGGAAAATAATTCAAACTATTTATGCAAATTAACATGATAAGATGCATGAGTGAACAATAAGATCTAGATGCATATGTTTCTAGTCATGCATGCCATATTTGAGTAAATCTAAATGTAAGATTATGTCATGAACTAATTACACATGGATTAACAATTCATCATACATTACACATCATTTATATAAGCCAAACAATTTCATTCACTTTCCTAATAAGATTCTAATAACCTAGAATTATTCAAACAAATGCTTTGAATTTTAAATCTATATAATACATATAAGCAAGGAAGTCACGCCCACCTGATTCTAGCAATCTTCAGGGCTCCTTGCTTTCCTTCGAGTCATTCGGTACTTTAAAATTGTACATATCTGAAATTTAACCATCGATAACCACTTTCTAAGTTCTTAATTCATATTCAATCTCATTCGAAATTACTTCTAAGCCTAAATAGTTCCTAAAATTCTTTTATAAAGTCTTAATATCAATTTCAACTAGTTTAGTATTATTCTTAAATTCTAGAATTTTATATGTTCTAATTAATATAATTTCTAAGTCTTTTGAATTTCCTTGATTTAAATTTTAAAATTTTAATAGTTAATTTCTAAACTTCTACGATTTATGCATTTCTAAGCAAGTTTATTCAGATTCCAAACAATTCATTTCAAAACACTAAAACTTAAATTTGAGTTCTAAAAATAAGTAACTTATATTCAATAAATCTTATTTCGTGTAAATAAAATTTTTTTTTATAACAAATTTGAACTAAGTCCAAAATATTAATTTATCACCTAAAAATTCTAAGTTACTCGTTTAACATAATTTATTTATCTTCGGATATTAAATCTAATTTATAAATTTCTTAAATTCTATATTCTAGAATAGAGTTATTTTATCTTAAGACTTTTTTCTTAAATAGTTTCCTTAATTCCTATTAAGTTAATAAGTTAATAAAATAGTTTAACTTATTCTAAGCCAAATTTATTTCAAAATTACAAAAATTAAAAAATTAAATAAGTGACTAAAAGAAATTTCGTACCTTTCTGAATTTAAGTTCCCAGTCCTTTATTTGTTTTGATTCGTCACACTAAAACCTTGAATCAAAGCCCGCATCAGCCGTTCAAACTCACAAAATCACGGACCGACTGTTGGAAGTGTTTTGTTCTTCACCGCCATTGCAAACACACACATCATACACCACGACAGCCATCATCTTACAACAACCATTCCATCTCCATCTTCACGATCCAAAAGCGGTAACCATCCCAACAAACCTTGTCTCAACTCACGATCAAGAAATAGCAATTTACTCAACCCGTTTCTGCTCCCATTCACGTTTAATAACATACCACAACCAAACTAGCAACACACCCAAAACCAGCACGTTGCTGGTCTTTGCTTCTTCATTCCAACCATCCCAATTTGCTCAAAATCTGGTTCTTTTTCTCTTCACGTTCAGCAAGCACTCAATCCGAAATTTTTGGGGTTTTTTTATTTTGTTCGTCTTCATCCAATAAGCTCAAACCAATGTGCAGCAACTCAATCAAGTCTAGGAAGCATCACAAATCAGCTAAGCCCCTTCTTCATTCTTCATTCACTCCACTAGAATTCATAAACTCAACCCACACACATCAGAAAATCCAAAGTTTTGCTTCTTCATTTCGGTCTTCAACCAACCACTAGCTGTGGATTTCCTGTTTTCGTGATTCACCAACCAGTAGCTGCAAGTCCTTCTTCTCCTTCCCAGCTCCAAATCACCTATACACACCTAACGGACAGCAAACTCCACCGCTCCACGCACCAACTTCCCCCATCTTCTCAATTTTCAGTAGCAGCGGTTCCCCAAAATCACTCCCCCCTTGCTCTGTTTCTTCTTTCCTCTGTCCGCGCCACAACACCCAAAACAGCAGCATCCATTCCCCTTCTGCTCTATTTCAGACTTCTTCTTTGTCCCTGTTTCCATGCTCAACCACGTACGCCCTCTGTTCGTGCAACCAGCCACCATTACCAGCTGCCCCTTCCCTCTACAGCAAGGACATCCACAGCTCGGGTAACGACAGCAGCGACACTCCGGCCGCCTTGTCACGGGTCCAACACCAGAGCACCAGTTCCAACTTGTCCTTCTTGTTCGGCGGCAGCAGCAGCAGCAACAGGCGGAGTGGAGCTGGTCTGCTTCCCTCATCTTCTTCTTCGTTCGGTTTACTCAAAGCAGCAGCAACGGTAACCATAACAGTAGCAATGGTAGCAACAAAGCATCATTTGCTCTGTTTTCCTTTCTTCTCGGTTCTTCATCGCCATGGCAGCAGCAAAACTGGCGAAGCTAGCTTTCTTCTTCTCCTGTTCGTGCAGACTCAGAGCAGCAACATCTCTGCACCGTCTTCTTCACGTTGATCATGCCACCAAGAAACTGCTATCGCTTCTTCTTCCTCTTTCAATCGTCTTCCTCAACCAAAATTTGAAGCCCTGAATATCTTTTGCTCGTTGTTGCCATCCGCCCAACAGAGCATGCACTATAGTCATGCGAGTCCTCAAATCCCGAAACTTTGACTGCCCAAACCAAACTTTGACTTTCTTCTTCTCATTTCTACAGATTCGGTCCTTTTTTTTCTAGCTAAGCATGCTAATTATTTTAGTTTATATAAATCATCATTATAAGTTTAAAAATTTACATATATTGATCTCTTTAATTTATTTCCTCCCCATTATAGGTTAATATACATTAATAATATCATTATCCTTCTTTATACCTTTGATTTTATTTGATTTTATTTTTATCTATTATATATGGGAATATATTTCAACCATCCATTTATTATAAATTCTCAATTCCTGCTTTCATCAATTTATCATATCTTCTAATGACACATTTCATTATATATATATATACTTATTATTATCATTTTTTCTAGCTAATTCAACCAATACAGATTTTTCATTTATTATTTTACTTATACATATTAATAATAGAATTTTCTTCTTTACTTCAATGCTTCTATCATATGTATAAATATTATTTTATTATTTATTTTATGCTCACTCACGACGTGGCACAATCATAAAGTTACGGAGTATTACAACCTATTCCCCTTAAGTAAAATTTCGTCCTCGAAATTTGAGTCAAGTTAATGAGGATCGTCAAGTGATTCGTCTTTCCAATGATCTATTACACTTCCACTGCACTACTTTAATCTTACATTAAGAATCCTTCCATATTCCACTATATCGTATTTTGCAGATTTATGAATATAATTAGGATATCAATTCACTCGCATTAGATTTTTTTATCTTGTAATACTACTGAATGTGAGTTTAGTGTTTCCTTGAAAACATTTTCTGAAAATCAATTAAGATTTCTTCAAGTCATTCACATAGCTGAACAAAATTGCAATGGCTACTACCTTTTAGCTTCATACATTACATTTTCAATTGTCATTAATTATTATTTTTTGAATAATGTATGTCCTAATTTCAGTAAAAAGATTTGTGAATGTAGTCTTTTCCCCGAATTAACGCTTAAGAAGAACGATCAGTCCACCATCGTTGATGTGATCTAGTATAAGGACTATGATATCCTCACCCATATATCACCCGTGACATTCATGACATCCCCATAAAGGAATTTGGAACTTATTAATAGTCCGGAGTATGCTCTTGATTGAGATGAACTTGAGCTGTTCAAACAATTTCATTTTTCCTTCTTCATGTAATCTTACAATTTGTGTGGTGAACAACTGTAGCTTTTAAAATAAAGCTCTGGCACAGATGGCTCAAATAGGTACTTATCTAATTATACTATTCTATCATTTCAGTCTTAGGCAGTTGTGTTCTTACCGATGCTCTATACCGAGAGATCAATGGTCATTATCTAGAATTAACTGCTGTAGTAATAGAGGGCATACTATACTAACCAAGAATACATGTGAAACATCCATTCTAAAAATGATGGTTGGAGCTTTGGAGATCCAGGCATTAGAAGGAGATTGTTCAACGAACAACAAAGAATTTAAGCCATCAAGTTCGGCATTGACTTTCAGGAGAACATTTGTTAAGTATTGATCATTTACCCTTATTCGAACAATACATTGAGTCACAATATCAACATCAGTTAGACTTTCCTTCATCCATAAACCATATAGAGCAGATGTCTTCCTCCCTGGTATCAGACAAAGGTTGAACTGGGATATTCTAGGAAGTTTGGTTTGTATCTGTTCAAACATTTGCTCAACTCAGACGGAGGGAGAAGTTCTCCTAGCCTGGAGCTTCTCTTCGGATAAATCAATGGTTAATTTACAAAAAATTCCTTCTACTCTCCACATTTGATAAGATCTCGAACAAGACTACGTATGTCACCGCGAACGAAAAATGTACAATGGCTAATGCTCTATCTTGTTGGTTGCACTTACTTAATCACACCTGTGATGTTACTGTTAGCTACAGGGTTTTCACCATTTGCCCCCAATTCTAAGAGTAACCTCTAATATTTCTCTCTTTGAGACCTCAACTATTATTTCTGCTATCACTTCTCTGATCTGGCTTGTTTCTACTCTCCCCAAGCACGCTTAACTGTGGAGTTCTGATAGGATCCAGTGCATTAGTGCTAGTATGATCGCACCCTTTATTTCCTTATTCTAATTTATCGATAGGCAACTAACACAATCTAAGTTCTTTGGTCTGTATCCTTTTCCTTATCGCTCATTTTTCTTGGCCTATTCTATCGAGATTGTTACTCTATTACTGATGCTGCTTCTCTTCGGGCCTCTAGCAATCTGCTCTGATGGTGCCCTCTTATGCTTGACTTTCTGCTTGTTCCTGTTCTAAGTCATTCTCACTCGTCTCCCACCCATAATATGCCGGTCCCACCAAATAGTATGCCACTAATGTCATCCTTCTAGGTCCAATTACTCCGATAGCCTTCAGATGCTAATTCATTTCAATGAGCCACTTGTCTACTGAAAAGGGATCAGTCACGCTTTAAAACGTACCTAGGTTTCAATTTCTAGAATTCATTCAACAATTCCCACTGTTCCTTGTTATAAATGACTGATCTACTCCATGGAACCGTACTTGTAGGCCTATCTATCTTATGAGTTTGAAGTTGCAGTCGCATCTGAGGCTCTAGTTGCACTGGTGACCGTACTTATGTTTAAGTAGACACCGACAACTGTGGTAATGTCAATGACTGTAGAGTCTACACCACTTGTTCCACAAGTCTTGGAGTAATTTCCAATCTCATTCTTTGGGAAATCTCTGTTACCAATTCCAGGATTACTAAAATCTCTCAGGTCATTGCCACCCTTGACGTGCTCTCACACCCAGTATAGGCTCATCTCTCACCTCTTGACATGAACAACAAGTCAAGAATTTAACCCAGCATTCCATGATCCATTCATGCTAAGTTGAAGGACAACTTTTATTCCATAGGTATACCTATATGTTTTATGTTTTCTTCTGGTACTGTTCTTATCCTATTGACCACTACTTCCTATACGCCCATGCCCTTTCGCGTTTCTCGTGCTAGGGTGACTTTAGGTGCATAGTCTCTAAGTTCTCGATTTGTCTTAGTTATCTAGGGGTTTATGCTTCTAAATCGGCAGCATTTCATCTATTTGCGGGTACAAGAGTTTGGGTCATAACACTTAAATAATCAAACTACATGTATAACAAATAATCATCCAACAACCAAACAACAATATACGCTAGCATAATGCAATCCTGAAGCTTCAATCTGTGTTTCTAGGTTCGTGTGCCCCATCCCACACTCACCCTTCCACACAGACTTCCACCCAGAGTTGCATTACACCCAACCAATGGTGCAAGTGTCTTGATATCCATAGTTGCCACGTTCCACTGTGTTGATCAGGCACAATGCAACATGTGCATCCACAGACTTACTCTAAGGCTGACACAAGCCCCACCATATTGTACTGCCCCATCCCAGTACAATATAGTGCGTACAAGTTCAGCCAAAGAAATCGATCACTCACCAAACATGGTCCGTCATTCTCTGAATTCAGGATTCCTCCGTAACCCCAAATCTCTATGCACCCCATCCTACATAGAAACCAGAGATACAGGCTCCTCCCAAACTCGGGTCCTAACCAAACAAGTGCGCATTCAAATACGTTAACCGTCTCTAGCCTATGTCCTAAAGTCTTTTAATTTATTTACGATCCAATGTACTCTCGAGACAGCACTCGGTCTCTACCTAGACCTAGGGTCTCATTACTTCACTTGGCTAATATATCCTTCAGTAGGATTGCCAAATTTGACTTTATAAAACTTCTATGTGACATCATCACCTCAAGTCACACCTGCGACTGTAACTCAAGCACTTCGGCATCACCCTAGTCTTTTCCTAGACTTCTAGCCACCTAGTATTAGTCTCTATCCAATTTTATACAATTATTTCTTGTGATACCATCTGCCCCAAGTTTTAGACCTTTCTTGAGTAGCGATCAACCCTCTAGGACCTTTCATCAGAACAAGGTCAACCATCAGGGACAACTATCCGTACTTGTGTCATCCAACTTGAGTAATATAGCATCACTGACTCCCCTTTTGACTTCTACCCATGCTACCCTTTTTCAAAATCATATTTAAGAAAATTCATTTTTCAGTGAAATCAAATCCGATGAAATTCATTTTCAATGAAAATCAAATTCAGTAAAATCTTCATTCTAGTGAAAATCATATCCGGTGAACTCAAATCTAGCCCAGTGTATCATTATATTGAGCTCTGATACCACATTTGTAACACCCTAATTTTCAAACGGACCTCTGTTCACGTTACGTCTGACGTGTGGATCGTCGTCCGATAAAAATCAAGATGCTACTTGAAAAAATTTTTTCCTGTCAAAATCTTTTTCTTCAAAATTTAGTGCATGACCATTTCTTCTCAAGTCGATGTCTATATGGATGTTATATACTAAACAATAGATCAAATTCATTTTTCTAATACATTCACCGAATTTCGTAACACAATTCATAAATAGTGCAGCAGATATACTTTAAAATTGGAAATCAAACCAAAAATGTTAAAAGTAAAATAAAATGTTGTTTATAAATATAATTAACTGAATTTAAAATCAAATGAATCATTCTAGAAGAACTAGTCAAATACCACCTATCCTGGACGACCTGCCCAACGAGGCATCCACTGAAACTATGAGTCTTATGATGTACATTAACATACTCTACGTCCAGGTGTACCTGAAAAATAAAGTGGGAGTGAGCTCGAAAGCTCAGTGGATCGATCCTACACATCACATGCATTATACAGACCCAATCCAAAATATTACAAACACTTTCAAACATTAGGCGTTCAAACATTCATTCGTTTTAGTTGGGGTCTAAGACCGGAAGAGGGTTGAGATGCCTCTCAGTATTCTCTGTAATTCAATCTAATCTTAGAGGGTTCCAATAACCGTCTCAAATCAATCGACACTCACATCACAGCCTAAGAGAGTGTACTTACCATGACATCGTACTATCTCCCAATGTAACACCCCAACCCCCGTATCATTAAGCATTGGACGCATCCACCATTTTTCTTGACAGTAGACTAAACCAAACGGCGGGCCGGGCCGGTGTTACATTACAAGCGACGCACACTTGACTTTCTATTT
>JAJIYU010013780.1:0-13627 GCA_030144865.1 Tinospora cordifolia
CTGGGAAGGTCATAGAATCATGCACAAGCTTCAAAATTTGCAAAGAAAACTAAAAGGATGGTTTATGGGGCAAGTAAAGTTGGATCGGGCCAAGGAATCATATCTTAAGGGATGCCTCACAGTAGCGGACAGATGCTTGGAGACTGAAGATAGGTAGGACCTCCTGGAAGAAAGGAGGAAGCTGGTTGAAAGCTTATAGCTTATTGAATGTAGGCATGAAAGACAGTGCAGACAAAAGGTTAAAGCTAAAATGGGCTAAAGAGAGAGATGTTAATTCTAAGTTCTTTCACAGAATTCTTTCTCTTCGGAAATCTCGAGCCGTTATGTCGAAACTTGAAGATAAGGAAGGGCACCTTGTTGAGTCTGAATATGAAATCCAGAATTTGGTTTTGAAGTATTTTGTTGGATTATTGGATGAACATACATCTGTCAAACGGACAGTGGAAGGATTAGATTGGCAGCAAATCAAGGAAGAGGACAGTAAGTGGCTAAAACGAGACTTCGAGGAAGAGGAGATCAGAAATGTAGTCTTTAGTTGCGAAGGAGGAAAAGCCCCAGGGCCGGATGGGTTTACCATGACATTCTTTCAGCACAACTGGGATATTGTCAAGGCAGATGTCTTGGCTTGCATGAAAGAGTTCCACCGGGAATTCGATTGTCAATAGAAAGGTGAGTGAGACTTACCTATGCCTCATACCAAAGAAGTCAAACTCTATGAGGGTAGAAGATTTTCAGCCCATCAGTCTAACCACCAGCTTATATAAAATTATTGCCAAAACCTTGGCAATTCAACTCCGCGCAGGTCTAACCAAAAGAGTGAGTGAACATCAATTGACTTTTATTAAAAATAGATAGACAGTTGATGCAATTTTGATTACAAATAAAGCTGTGGAAGGGCACCAGATTAGTGGGAAGAAAGCATTCTTGTTGAAGGTGGACTTGACCAAAGCCTATGATTCGGTTAGATGGAGTTTACTAGACTTTGTGATGCAAAAGAAGGGTTTCGGGGAACAATGGAGAAGGTGGATGCAAGCTTCCCTTAAGACAATGAACTATTCAATATTCATAAATGGAAGACCTCGGGGAAAATCAATAGGTATAGGGGACTTCAATAAGGGGATCCTTTATCCCCTTTTCTGTTAGTTATTGATACTCTCACAAGAGTGGTGCAAAAAACAGTGCAAGCTGGCATATTGGAAGGGTTGTCTATAGGGAAGGATCAAATTCAGCTCACCCATCTCTTTTTTGCTGATGACTGCCTCCTTTTCATGCACAACAAAAAGGAGGAAATTGAAACAGTTAAGAATGCATGTCAAACCTTTTGCTTCTTAACAGGAATGAAGATAAATGGTGCAAAGAGTCAATTGCTAGGACTCAACATGAACGAAGAAACTTTGAAAACATGGCTGGATCACTTTAGGTCTCTTCGGGCAGGTGGCCCATTAATTACCTAGGCCTACCATGAGGTGGGAATCCATACAAAATCGGATTTTGGGATCCAATGATGCAAACTATTAAACAACGAATACCAGAATGGAAGAGAAGCTACTTATCCTAGGGAGGTAGACTGTTGCTTCTTAGGACTGTTCTGGAAGCTTTGCCAACTTATTTCCTTTCAGTCTTTAGCATGCTAAGAACAGTTGCTTCCAATATTAAGAAGTTGATGAGAGACTTCTTATGGAAGAATAAGGATTCAGAGAAAGAGCAAAATATGGTAAGGTGGGAGCAGGTCAGCAAAGAGATAAGAAAAGGAGGGCTAGGAGTAGGGAGCATGATTAGACGCAACAGGGCGCTGAGAGGAAAGTAGTTATGGCGAATGATGGATAACCCGGAGGCTATGTGGGCTCGAATAGTGTGCGACATTCATGGGAGTGAAGCCTTTGGGAGAGAAGCTGGTTTAAATAAAAGAAGTAGTCATTGGTCCCCTTGGAAAGATATTTTTAGTTTACATGGTAAATTTAGACCTTACATAACTTGGAAAATTGGGAAAGAAGATCAAGTAAAGTTCTGGAAAGATATTTGGTGTGGTAAGGATAATCTTCAAGACAATTTCTAAATATTTACATATTATCCCAGAAAAAAGATGCCACAATTTCAGAGTTTAGAAGCACGAACATGGTGGATGGGGGGAGGACTCAATGGGGCTAGAACTTGCATATGTCCAGCAACATTAGTGATGATCACGTGCATGAACTAGGAGTGTTGCTGAACACTTCATAGATTCCATTTGAGCGACACTAGTAAAGAAGATAGGCCCACATGGAACGAGGATCCTAGCGGGAAGTTTACAATGCAGTCCTTTATGGCTAAATTATCAATTCAGCCAAGTGAATAGTTTAGACATACCTGTGGACTTCATTTGGGAAACTAAGGCCCCAATGAAAGCCAAAATTCTAATGCGGATTATTAGCTTAAATAGCCTATAGATTACAGACACTATGCAGAAAAGACTCTCTCACCATAACCTAAATCCATCCTTTTGTTTTATGTGCAAGAAAAGCAGGGAGACAACCTAGCATCTGCTAGCAGAATGTGACATGGTGCAATCCCTTTGGAGACGGTGGATGCAAATCAATAACAACTCCATTCCCATCGCTGTTGATGTCCTGTTTCACATTTCTGAAAGGGGCATATTTTCCAAAATCAAGCCATACTGGAAGGTTATGCTGGCCGCTATATGGTACTCTACATGAGAAGAAAGGAACACTAGATTTTTCTTGGAGAAATGTGAGTCGAAGAGTATGCTCTAGGAAAGATCCAACATTTTGTTTGTTACATGGATCTTCAATACTAAATTATGAATATGATACTCTTTTGGAGAATGACCATGTAAGGGGGGAACCATTTTGCAATCTTTATAGTCTTGTTCTAGTCTTCATTTTTTGGATACCTTATCCGACTTGTATGTACTCTTTTCTGTTTTTAATATATTAGTTTTTGTTTCAAAAAAAAAAGAAAGCTTCTCCAAATTATTTCCAATTTTCAATTATCGAAGCCAATTCAAAATCTAATTTTCAGTCCTTGTATATTAGAATTTGAATAGAAATGACACGTTTTGTAGTTTCCACAAATGCAACATACTACACTTGTGTCTAATATGTTTGGTCCTGTTGTATATACATGGTATATCAAGTTGTAGGGTTGTAAGCAACCCGATTGACCCGACTCGACTCGACCAAATCCGATCATCTCAAATCAGGTTGGGTCGAGTTTGAAAGAGAGGTTGGTTGGGTCACATAAATTGTAGACCCAACCAATTCGGGTTGGATCTCGGGTCTTAACTTTAAAAGTCGAGATTCACCCGTCCTGACCCGACATATACATATCTATACTACTATTTAAACATCTTATATGTTTTAAAATCTATTATATTCTAAAATATTATCTAATATAATTAATTATACTATGCTATAACTTTTTATATATATTAAATACTAACCCAATAAAAACTTTAGTAATCAGGGGCTTCCTATTTAAGGACTCCCAACTTTATACTTCTTAATTAATACATAACAAAGATTAATTTTTAGTTTGGATTCGCTCATAAAGGACTCTAAAACTCATCCTCCAACTATGGAGCTCAAATGCCTATGTTGGAAATTGGTGATGGGTAAAACACCTTTTTATAGGAAAAATACTTAACTTGATCTTCTTTATGAGCAATGTGGGACTAAAAAGAATAGAAAACATTTGCACAACTTCTACAGAAGAAATTTTCAATTCTATACACATGGACTAACAAATATTATAATACTAAAATAAGATGATGGAGAAAGTTGTAGTATATGTGAAAGAAGACTATTGAATATAGATAATATCAATAAAATAAAATAATTATTATATCATTTAGTTATACTAATATAATTATATAATGCAAATATTACTGTAAATGTGTATATAAGTATATTTTAAGGTTTCAAGTTTAAGACAATATAGTATATAATTGGTGATGAAAACTAATTAATTATGTACCTTTTGAATTATAATATTAGAATATATTAATTTAAGATTATTGTCTTTATTAATATGATTAAGCAATTTCTTTAAATTTTTTTTGAACAAACTTGTTCTATAAATTTTAATAGATATATCATCCTCAACTATTATTATATATTTTCATGTTATAACAAATTTAGATAATGTTAGAATAGTTACTTGAAGTATCATGTGCATGTATAAACAAACTGCTTTTTCAATGAAAATAAGCTAATGTTAAGACGTTACACCCAACTTTACATTATGATATATAGACTTTATAATCTATATTAGTATTTATATAGTCTAATTTTTTAGACTATATAAATACTAACATAGAAAGGTTATTTAGACTATATGTCATTATATAGGAATACTTTACTCTTATAAAGTCTATATAGTCCATATAAATGATATATAAGTACTTATATAGTTTATATTAATGTTTAAGTGATAAAGAATTACTTTAGTTAAAAACTCATCAATGTAGTCTATATTAGTGTTTATAATACTAGGAACCTAAGTAAACAAAGAACATAAAGAGTAGGAACCAATGGGGTGGTGTTTTATGTGAGGAAGCACCCTCATCCATAACCCATTATCTTTAGTCCCACATTGGAATTAAAGATCATGGAGAAGGGTGTTGCTCTATATATTTGCTCTTTTACCCATTACCCATTAATTGTACAGTAAGATTGACATGCTAGTTATGAGAAGACTTAGATTGTATCTATATGAAAAATAGCTTTGTATAAGCGAAAGTAAATTAATTTTTGAAAGTTTATTCTTATCAAATAAAGATCTGCTAACTTTTTACGTTGCAACCATCAAGAAAACCTTCAAGAAATCTGGGTTTCAGTTCCATTCTAGGTTTTAATACTTCCATTTTGTCCTACATGACTCGTCTATTTTAGACTCTACTCTATAGTGCAACAAATTACTACTCACTCATGTTATTAAGAAATAAGAATATGTAATATTTGCATACAAATATGGTGGTGTACAAGTGTTGATAGCATGTAACATTCAAATCTTTTTGAATATTTGAAAAGTGAAAAGTGAAATATGTATTTAGGATAATCCAAAACTAAATCAATGTGGAGGGCTGCTTCCTTCTCTTTTGTTCTTTTTCTTTCTAAGTCTTACATTGCTAGGACATGAAGGAAAGGAGGAGGGGCACCTTTATTATACACCTCCCCCTTGGAAGACAACTAAATTGAAACTCTCTCTTTAACATCATCCCACATTGGTTAGGATGACAAAGAGAATGGGGTGGATCCCATATATAATGCTTCCCCTATCAAAGGACAAAGTGAAATTGGGTCTTTCTATCTAAATTATCCTGCATTAGTTAATGGAAAAGAGAGGATGAGTAGATACGATATACAAGTCTTGTCCTTTAGATTCAAATTTATTTATCCCGCATCAGTTACCATGAAAGAAAATATGGCGGGTCTATTAAGGCTTCACCCAATCACCCTTTAGAAAATGAGGCAATTTGAATACCCCTTATTTAATTGTCCCACATTTGTAACAAGAAGGAGAGAATGGGGCGGCCAAAATATGTAAGTCTTGCCCCATGCATTTAAGTTTATCTATCTCACATGAATTAGCGTAAATGAGAAAGGGGTGTTTGAATGTGCCTCTTTCTATTGTCCCACATCGGTTAGCATGAAGAAAAGGATAGGGGCGGCAATAGTATATATGTTTTGTCCCATAGGATCTAACCTTGTGTATCCAACATTGGTTAGTAAAATGCTTCACTCTTTGAAAAGCAAAATCAAATTGAATCTGGAATGTAAAATAAATTTGAATTTCACTTTTTCTATTGTCCCTCATTGGATGGTATGAAAGAGAGAATGGGGCAGATCTCATATATAAGGTTTCTCTCCTTTTTACGCAAATATATCCATTATCTTTACATTTGCAAGCTTCCAACGGTCAGTTAAACCCGCCCAAGTCGGGCGGGTTTGAGCACTTTTATTACGAGATCGAGTTTAAGTGGGGTGAGTTTACTTTTGACCCAACATGTTTGGGTCAGGTTAGATTATATGTCAAGCCCAACCCGCTTACAAGCCTATTAGGTTGTGTCTAAACTGTAAGCATTTAGCATGGTTGTGCCGATCAGTTGAAATCCCCAAATTGAATTTTATGAATATTTCTAACAAAGTCCAGCAAATAATTTCTGTAATGTGCCAAAAAGGTTTAAAAGGCATGAGGTGTTTTCCTCAAGTAAGACGAGGCTTAAGTCTCAAGGTTGTGTGAAGCATATGCCTTACATTTTTTTTCTAAAAGAAATTCAATCCTAAGCTAATTTGTCTTAGCATGCATGTGATAAGAAACGTCCTGTGAAATTTGTGTATGCAAGGAAAAGAAGTAGGAAGAGAGTAGTGGAATTGGCGCCAAACATTGCCATGTGAGCATGGTACCAAAAGGCACACATGGGAACTGAATGTTCTCTTTGTTTCTTTTTGGTTAGTACATTAAACTGTAAATAGTCAATGGTAATTGTTTTTTGAGCATTGTCTAAGAAAGATAATGTGATAGGGAGACAATGGGTTCTCCATTTATGATGTTCTCCTTGTAGAAAGGAAAAACTCTTCACCATTAATTCAAATAATAATTCCCTATGCTTTCCCCCTTTCTTCCTTTGCTTTTGGTTTTCAAATCCTACTCAAGTTGTGTCAGATGGCTCCAATCATTATGGGTCCCTTGAAAACTGATGCTCGTGTTGACATAATAGTACAAGATGTCGAGGACCCGAAGATAGGAATGCAGTGATTGCCAAATATTGAATGAATGGTGGAAAATCTCTCCCAAGGACTTCCACAAATTTTTCAAATGCCGGAGGAAAATTACGAATCCTTCGCAACACTCATAGCTAGTGTTGTTAAGGCCTAGGTGACGCCTAGACTCCTAGGTCCCCTAAGCGTCTAGGCCATCGCCTAGGCGCTCTAGAAAGGTAGTTACAATTTAAATTTTTTAGGAGGGGCTTAAATTTTTTATTTTATTTTAAACTCTAATTGAATAAAAATTAAATAATATACTAAAATTAGTAATATATCATTTGTTATAGTATAGTATAGTATAGTGTGTGTGTGTGTGTGTGTGTGTATATATATATATATATATATGGAGAGAAAGAGAATAAGAGAGCAATTGATAAATAATTTTTAGGAACCTCTAAATAATTATTTTATGGTCCGTCTAGGCCCTTCCTAGGCCTTGTCTAGGCCCTACCTCCTCTTACAGAGACTTATAGCCTAGTTTCGTCTTTCTACCTTAAGAACATTGCTCATGGCTGCAAAACAATAGGGCATAGCTAGGGAACCACCTGATTTGTCTGGTGCACTTGGTGGTCCCTTGCATTGGCATTTATCACCCATATATTTTGATGGTCAACAAAGCACAATAGGTGAACAATCAAATGGCAATGGCGGATCACATTGTCTCGATGTTCATGATTCTGGAGCTTTACATCCCCCTAGCATCGGGGTGAAGTCATATTTTGGATGAAAATTAGTGATGCTAATTTGTAATGGAGAAACCTTAGGGATGGATTTTCCATGCAAAACATTTTTTCTTACTAAACCAATCATTGAAAAAGAGAAATTGACAATAGCTACTATGAGATAGATGGAGATGCATTGTTTTGGTTCAACGAGATGGAGGCACGCGAGGTTTTTGTCTATTGGGAGCAATTCAAATCTCAATTGGTCTTGCGATTTTGCTATGCCAACAATTCCAGATTATCAAGCAAAAAAATTTGTTAGCTAAAGACTACTGTGACTTTGAGATTAGATGGACACCACTGCCAAGTCTCACATATGAGGTAGTGGTGAGCACCATCATGAATGGTTTGCACCCTAAAATCTGAGAAGAGCTTCATCTTCACAATTTTCAAGGCCTCACCAACATAATAAAGTATGGTCAATGAATCGAAGAGAAGAACTCTCTGCTACATGCAATGGTCCACAGGCTGACCATACCTTCTCAGTTATAGAAGATCCTATATGTGAAAAAAAAAAAAAACCAACGATTTGGAGAAAGCTTTCCCAAGGCTTGTTGCTTATGGCATGTGCTTTTTTTTTTTGGAACTACTAGTTCGTCTTGACTATGAAAGTAAAGTAGTAAAACAAGGTTGCTGGAGATGTGATCCTGTGAAAAGCCTGCATCTAGTGGAATATCTTTGTATAGAAATGGAGACTTCCCCCTTTTGAGTGGGGAACATCTCAATGGAAAATCAAGCAATCCCATAATAAAATGAGCATAGAGGCAGGGAACCATACCCTACCTTGAACGAGTACTGACCGACATTGGGCACTTGAATGTTGAACATGCAAATCTTACCTGAGTACGTACCAACTTCTTAAAGCGTGAAACCATTTCGTATTCTAGAACGAGACAAGATAGAAGGATTTGACCTTGACGGAGTGGTGTGAAGTTGGACTCCTTCTAAAAGACTGTGTTTTTTTTTTTTTGCCTTTTGACTGTACGTTCTTTTAAATAAATAGTTCAATGCTCATTTAAAATGATATGTGAATTGGATAGTGAAATGAATGAATTATGAGAGATGGTACAAGAATTCCTACAACTTGCCAAGGAAGTCCAACCTAACATTCATAACCACCACCCATGAATTCCCATGAGGGACTTGAGGTGCTCCAGAAGGCTCTAGCTCCCAAATTGGATGCGAATATGAAGCTTGCTTGCTTGGTCCATATCGTGCGAAGCACTCATCTTTTTTTGCTCCACCATCTTGTCATATCCTACTTAGAGAAATCCTCATGACTTTCAACATTCCTAAAGGGACAACGTTTATTGAGGACTCAATGTGGACCAAGCACGTAGAAACATGCTAAGAAAAAAACGTAAGCAAGGAAAGATCTTCGTTATAGGCGACAAACAAAGATAAAATGCTTGAGAGCCTATCAACTTGTTTTGTAATTCTTTCTTTCTTATTGATTCTAGCAGCAATAAAATTTCCTACTCCTTGCTCTTCAAGATTTCATAAATTGTGTTTACAAAAGCATTTGGAATCAGAGCCCTCAAACTGTAGGAGTCCTTTGGAGATGGATTGTCGCATTAATAGGATGGAGAAGGATATCAAAGAGATGTAGACTAAGTTGCAATAACTGCTAAAATTGAAAGAACATGTAGCAAGGTTCAAAACTTTGGTTTTGCCCTAAACTTTAACCTAAGAAAATTCGAATTGAATCGAAGAAGTTCGAGATGTTTTCGATAATTTTTGTAAAAATTTGTCAACTTAAAAAACTCAAAAGAATATTTATATAAATGCTAAAAATATGCACTATTACTACTTCATATGATGAAACCAATATTCAGATAGACACTTTCCTATATATGGAAGTAAAGATATAATGATTTGAAACATGTTTTTTTTTTTTTTTTTTTTTTTTACATTTGCAATGTTAATGCATGTTGCACAAAATTAATTCTATTAAGTTGATGAACTTGAAATGATGACATTTGGTCTTAGTTCCTTTTCTTGGTATTGATATTTAATTTTGTGTTGTCTTGTTTCTTGGCCTATACTTTGTTAATCTAGATTCTATAATCCTTCGTTTACTTTATTGATTTATTTCTTTTAAAAGAACCAAGCTATTTCATTAATAATGAGAAAAAAGTACATGCAAGGGATGACCTTGCCAAAACACACTCACCATACACAACTACCCCAACCTACCTACAAGACATTACCCCACCCTCTCATCTAATCTGACATTGAGTACCCCATTGAGAGAGGACAGTTACTAACTCAAAAGGAAGCAAGAGACTGAGATTTTTCCCATATCTCATTAGGAAGAAGGAATTTGTCTTAAAAAATTCGAGCATTTCTTTCTTTCCACAAGTACCACACAGCCGCCATGCTAGCCACTACCCAATGAGCTCTCCACTTCTTATTAGCTTCCTCCCAAAAGGGTAAACACAAAACAAAGACTCTTGTTGAAAACTCTTTAGGAAAGTAGGAAAATGTGTTCTCCATCTTTCCCAAATGAAAGAGGCATATAGAGAATGCACAAACACATGAGTCGTTGATTTCCCACCTTTCTTACATAAAAAACAATAGTAAGGAGACAAGGAATATCTGGGAAGCCTCTTTTATATCATGTCCCCCACGTTGTCCTTCTCCTGAAGCACAAGCCAAGCTAAAAACTTGACTTTGGATGGAGCAGGAGCCTTCCAAATCTCATTTAACATTGGGGAGGGGCGAGATGTAGGATCCTCAAGAGAGGATGAAAGGAAGGATTTAGAGAACTCACTGGAACTTTCTTTAAGCTAAACAATTTTGTCCTCTCTATCCTGCGCTATGTACTCTCTTAACAGAGATCGAAAAGCTACCTCTTCCTCTTCACATCTCGACCTTCCAGAAGAACGCAAGTGAATCTCCCTGCCGGAGGACGCAAAAACTAAGTTGGGATCTATGAAGAATGAAATAGGGCGGTTGTGACCTAATTATAACCTATATAGTTTGGGAAACAAAGCTGAGAATGCCTCATTTTCCCACCATACATCCTTCCAGAAACAATAAACGTCTCCTCTCCCTAATCTCAATATGATGAAAGGGTCATGGAACTAATAAACGGGAATGAATGAACTTCCATGAAATTCTGTAGGTCGCACACCTCTGAATGTCAGCATCTCTACAGTTAATATTTAGGCCATGTCTATTTCTAATTACTCTCCCCTGTAACTTATCTTGTTCCATCGGGAACTGCCAAAGCCATTTCTCGCTGGAGGTTTGTTCTTTGCAATCACATTGCCAATCCCTAGGCCTCTTAAATCCTTCTTTATTTGAACTTGTCTCTACTCCACTAAATGCATGTCGTGGCCTTCTTCCTTCCCTCCCCACAGGAAATCACACATCAGCTTCTCAATTCAGTTAGCTTCTCTCTTCAAGATCTTAAAAATAGATAGAAAATATGTAGGCAACGCATCCAAGACTGATCTGATTAGGGTGAGCCTACCTACCTTCAAAAGAAACGGTCGCTTCCACTCCTCCAATCTCTTTTCCACCTTGACTACTACCAGATCCCAAAACCTTTGAGACCCTGGCTTTCCTCCTAGCGGCATCCCTAGATACTTCAAAGGCCATTCTCCTAGGTCACATCCAATTTTCTCCACAACCCCTTTTAACCAATATTCTGAAGTAGATAACCCAACAATACATGTTTTAGACATGTTTACTCGCAAACCTGTAGCTCAACAAACGCACTGCACTATTCCAAAAGTCTGCTCAATATTTATACCCTCCCCTTCTAAGAATAAGATAATATCATCAGCAAATTGCAAATGCGTTACTTCTACCCTTTCCTTTCCCACTACAAAGCCCCGCACACTTCTTGTTTCCCTTCCCTTATCCAGCAACCGACCCAACACATTTGCAACTAAAGTGAACAAGAAAGGAGACGAACGATCCCTTGTCTCAAACCTCTTTCCACAAAAACTTTTTCCTTTGGCCGACCGTTAATAAAAATGGAGTAGGAAACAGACCATATACAACCTTGTATCCATCTCCTCATTTTTTTTTCGAACCCCCTTTTTTCTAGCACGAAATCAAAGAAGTCCCAATCGATCGTTTAAATGTTTTTTGTCAATCTTTCCTCATGAGAGTTAACTTTAAAAAAAAAAAAGCTTTAAGAACACTTCTACTTTATTTTTGGGTTTATATCTTATTTCAACTTTATTTATTTATTTAATTCTTTTCTTATCTTTTTGGTAAAATATATCAAATATTTTTTTGCTTTTTATCAATTAAATAGTTTTTTTTTACTTCTATGTAAATTTTTTTTTTCTAATTTTGTTATTTTTTGAATTAAAAAATAAAAATTTTATCAAAGTTTTTTGAACATTGTTAAATTTTTTGAACTTCATTGGATTATTTTAGCAAATTTTCGTCTCTTATATTTTACATCAACTTCCCACTTCAATGGCTAAAAAAAGGGAAAATAATTTATGGAACTTTGTCAAATTTTGGGGAATTTCTAAACCATGCAATGGAGATAATGGCTCAAAACATTGTTTAAAATGCAACAACTCATAGAAGAGATTCAATGATCTGTGTAAGCATTATCTCAGCCATTTTTGAAAGGAAAATAAAAGGCCAAGGATTGAGATATGAGTTTGTTCGAACATCCTTTGCTTGGAATTTATCTTGAACCAAATTCCTTTCATGTTGGGGTTTTTCAACATGGTCACATTGAGATCATAGTGTATGATCCAGGAAATAGTCTTACACCTTTTTATGTTGCATTCATCGATGTCGAGCGTCATATAAGGAAAGTTGTTAATAATTAGGTCACCATGAATCCAATTTATTAGATCGAAGTGCTCAAAACAACATCAGCTATGGCCATTCAAGGTCAATGCTAGAAGTAAGACAATGATTTGACAAATCGCAAGATCTCTGTTGTGCGGCATTTTGCAAGACTACACGGTTTCAACTTCATGTTTATGTTAGAGTTTGCCATTACTAGACCTTTCGAAGCCCTTACGGTGGCACTACCTAGAAGAAGAAGAAGAAGGTTTGAGGAAGAAGGAAAAGAAAGCGCGATGCAAGTAGAGCTACAAGAGTGGTGGACTAGCATAAATCAAAGAATCAAAGGTTCAACATGGAGAGGGATTTTGGTGGTGGATTGATGGAGAAGTGTACTAAAGTAGGAACATTTGTCATGCCACCGAATGCTAGCAAGAGGATTGGAGTTTATGTGAAGGAAGTGTGGCCCACTTGCCAAAAGTGATTGGAGATCCGAAGATTGTGATTGGAGCAAAATAAGATGAATGTGGATTCAAATGACAAATATGATTTAGATTGCACTAAAGAGAACAATCAAGAGCAATGAGAATATCTTTACAACTCATTATCAATGCACACATTAACATCACCATTGTTGTCATCTAAGAACAACACCAACGCTAAGATCTCGATTTCATCGTAAAAATGAAGGAAAACAGACGAATCTCAAGGAGTGGAAGAACGTACTGTTTGGTGTCAATTTGGGGTCAGAAGAGAGATGGATGATGCGTTGAGAGCGGCGCTTGGGTTTCCAACAATGTGCTCCTTCATAGGATCATATGATTTTTTTCTTGATGTGTGATGGACGTGGTGGATCTAGAGTTGTTGAAATGTGTAGAGACTGACTGCATTGAATCATCATGGAAGAGATCCTCTGAGGAGACGATGATGAGTGTGTGTTTCTTGAGGATGGATGATGAGATCAATGATGAAGATGGAGAGGATGGAAATGGGATAAGTTCGATGAAAATACTCGGGTTAATGATAATGGTCATCGTTGTTGGAGCCAAGGAGGTGGATGTGCCCAATTGTGAAGACTCGAGGGTTGTGTTGTCTCACATTGGTGTGGTTGTGCCAAAGTCAAATGATCACAAGCTTGATAGAACTGATGAAATGGAGACGATGGAAGTTGGTGGATGAGTCATAAATTGGAATGGCTAAAATGTGTTAGGAATACTTGCTATTTCAGGATCAATTGGTGATTACTACCTCAAGTCTTTCGTATTCTGCAACCTGCATGTCATAAAAAGTGAGTTTACAAAAGATGATGAGCATTCGAGACTAGCAAGTAATGGTTTATTGGATGTCATGTCGAACATTTGCTGCTATGTTATA
>JAJIYU010013781.1:0-13671 GCA_030144865.1 Tinospora cordifolia
GCATATGATCAAACTGAAAATTCAATCATGGAGTACTCACAATCATGCATCACATATTGAAATAAAACCTAAACATGATACTAGGCATGGCATGATCAATATGCATGCATATATTCAAATATGAATCAAATCTAAAACTGAAAATTATTTTAGAATGCTAGACTGAAAATCTTTTGATATGAACTTCTCACACACAAGAGGGAAAAGAAAGTGAGAAGGAGAGCCAAGAAGAGGGCTTGGAGAACAAGATGACAATTCAACTCTTATTTTTTGGGATGAGTTGAAGTGTGAGCATGGGGGGTTTATATAGGCTTCAAAAGTGTATAGAATGGCAAGTTTGTGGTGCTCTAATTGTAAGAAACTTGCAAATAATTCAAATTTTCGTGCCCCCCAAGCACAAGAGATTAGCAAGTAATTTTTTTGGAAATTTTTGGGATTTTGAAACCAATTTTTGGATTTTTGATGTATTTTTATTGATTTAATTTGGATTTTTGGTTATTTAATTCGGAGCATCGGGTATCAACCGTCGAATCGTCCTCGAGATTGCATTAGTGATCAAGATTGAGCGGGTGGAACATCGGCCGTTGGATCTCCTCGATCACAGCACTGGGTTCGCGATTGAGATCAGGCGGGTGAGATCTGGGAGGTCCGATCAACCTCGATCGAAGTACTCTGTTCGCGATTGATGGAACACGCATTTCTGGGCCATTGATCAACCTCGAGCGCAGTACGGAATTGCGATCGAAATTAACGAATTCACTGTAGACTATTGATCATCCTTGATCGATGCACACGTTCGCGATCACGATCTTGCGTCCGTGTTGTGAACCGTTGGATCGTGCAAATCGTCCTTGAGTTGTGTTTTCGGATCTCGTTCGCGATTAACCTTTTGCGCATGTCCTGGACCATTGGATTGAAACGATCGATCGTGAGCCATTCGATCTTGGTGATTCGGTGCTTCCGAGCGTTGGTTAAGGGCTTGATCATGACCGTGAGATTTCAGATCCTACGGATGATGGATTTTTGGCCGTTGGATCGTGTTTCTAATACCAAAATCACTCTTCTAAGTTGCTATTATCTGAAATTTTGCCAATTAGACACTTCCTAATTGATAAAAACTTGATTTTCTTGTATATTCATTTCTATTTTGATGATTTGCTAATATCTTTTCTTTTCTAATTATTTAATATTACATTTATTTGATATTTTTCTATTTTCTTAATATTTTTAATGCCAATAATTAAATAAATTATATTTTTCATTTCCATGTATTTTTATTTATCTCATATTTCATTTTTAGATAATACCTTATGTAATTATAAATTAATATTTATAAAATGCTTTGTTTATTTTTAATAAATACATGTACACTACATTTTTATTTAATTATAAATTTTTCTATGTACATATTCCCATAATATGTAGTATTAACATTTATTATGCTAACACACACCTTATTCATTCACATATTTGTCAATATGTGTATATACTTTATTTCTATTTATTTCTTAAGCAATTCCTTAAATTTCATAATTAATTCTACCAAACCTTAATTTTCATTTAATTATCAAATTATGGTCTTATTTGCTTAATTTTTCTATATCTCTAATATATTTTATTTTTCATATGCCAACCCACAATTTGCACCCAAAATTTTATTAAATCTTTGAAATTAATTTACAAAATTTTGGGGTATTACAGAAAGATGACCATTTCTCAAGTTTGGAAATGCATTTAGTATCCCTAAGATAAGAAAAGATGGGTGAGTACCCTAGATGAATGTCTTATTTGAAACTTCTATGATAGGATACTAAAGTGGCTTTGGTTTGTAGATAATGGAAGGGATCCAAGAAAACACAAATACACCTGATCAAAGTAACCAAGGGGCAAATGTGGCAGCAGCTTCCGTCCTATCACCAGAGATAATGGCAGAAATAACTTGACAGGTGGTCGAGTAGGTGGTGAGGACTCTACATTCACAGCTTGAGGTTCAGAATGAACTAAGAGTGGGAATCAATGAGCTAGTCATTCCTCTAGGACTAACCATGCCCAAAGGAACGACAGTTGAGATTAATTCGATCAAAAAGGATATCCACTTTAAATGATCTGTAAGGAATAAAAACAAGAAACCACAAAGTGATCAAAAGGCATGGAATGAAAGCAAGAAACAAAAACAAACTCACCAAACTGAAAGAGAACAAAAGAATTAGGCTAAGAGACAGGGATTGTGCTATATGTGCAGACAAAGGGGTCATTTTGCCAGTAATTGTCCAACTGCACCTACTTAAGCTCCTCAGCCACAAGACAATAAGGGTTATGGTGAGAACCAAGCTAGAATGTTGATTGTTGAAGCTCAGGAAGATCAAGACCCTCAATAGAAACCCTCATAGTCCAATGTTAGGGCAAATGAACTAATATGAGTAGTAGTAGATTGCTATATGAATTTTGAGTTGAAATAAAACTTTGTACCAATTATCTCTATTAATGAAATTTATTTCATAGTGTACCATTTTAAATAAATGTTGGCCTATTAAAGTAGCAAAACCCTTGGGCATACCAACTTAGTCAAAACCAACTATACCTGATAAAACAACGTACAAGTAAATGAGTATAAATTTCAAGGACGAAATTCTTTTAAGGAGGATAGGTTATAATAACCCAAAATTTTGTCAAATAATTAAAGATAAACAAGTTTAATGAAATTAAATGAAATACGTAAAGTGAATCAACTTTGAAGATTTTAAGAAACTTTTGGGGTGCAAATTATGGGTAGGCGAATGAAGTCTTAATTTGATATTTAAATGAAAATGTCAATTAAGAAGAATTAATTATAAAATTTATAGAGTTGCTTTCATTTCGTAAGAAATAAAGAATAGAAATAAAGTATATATATATGTTAATATGTGTGTGAATTATATGTGTTTTAGTATAATGAGTGTTAAATACTACATATTATAGGAATATGTATATAGAAAAAATTACGAAATTGAACAAAAATGTAGTATGCTTATATTTATCTAAAATAAATATAACATTATATAAGTGTCAATTTATAATTACATGAAATGAATATATAAATGAAAATATATGAAAATGAAGAAATGAAAAAAAATAGATAATTTAATTGTTGGCATTAAAAATATTAAAGAAATAAAAAAATTATAAAATAAATATAATATTAAAGAATTAGAAAGGGGAGAATATTAGAAAATTAATAAAATGGAAAGACATGTGCAATAAACCATGTTTACATCAATTAGAAAGTGCATAATTAGCAAATTTTGGATAATAGCAACCTTAGAAAGCAATTTTGGTAATTAGAAACTGCATCCAACAGTCCAAAATCAATTTGCACAATCCAATGAATGAAATCAAAACCAAACTAGCGCTCAGGAGCACCGAATCATCAAAATCCAACGGCCCAAAATCAATCCGCCTGATCCAATGATCCAGATCGGTTTCGATGATCGCGAATGAAAATCGGAACACTACGCTCGAGGTTGATCGTGCGGCCAGGATCTCTGCTTGTGTTGTGATTATCATCTGGTGGTGCGCTCGAGGTTTATTTGACAGTGAAGATTAAAACAACAATAGTTGATTGTGAATGGTACTATGCTCAAGGACGATCTGATGGCCCAGATTTGAGACGTCTTCGATCGATCATGAATTGCTGCTGTGCTCGAGGTTGATCTAACGGTCCATGCGAGTTTCATTGATCGCGAATGATTGTGCTGTGCTCGAGGACGATTCGACGACCTACAGGGATTTCGTTAATCACGACCGAGATTCGAACATTGTGATTGATGACAATCCAACGGCCAGGATCTGTGCTCTGAAATCAAAACCAAAAAGTCACAGAAAAATCATGGAAAAATTAGAAAAATAACTCGAAAAAAATCTCTAAAATCTGAAAATTTGATTTCTAAATTTGAAAAAAATACCCCAAATACACTTGTTATTTTCCTATACTTGGGAGGCACGAAATATTGAATAATTAGCAAGTTTCTTACAAAGAAAACACCATAAACTTACCATTCTATGCCATTTTAAACTCTATATAAAGGACCCCTAGTGCTCTCATTATTTTCATCCCAAATTAAGAGCATACTAGTCCTTCTTGACTCTCTCTAGCCTTCTTCTTGGCAATCCCCTTAGTTCTTGAGTGATCTTGAACTATTCTTAAGTGTTCTTGAGTATTCTTGAGAGTTCTTGAGAGTTCTTGAGTGATTGGAAGCTTTGAAGTAACAGAACTCTACTAGATTTCAAAAGTGTGTAGAGGAGATCTATTTAAGGTCGAAGTGATTTTTAACATTTACTTCTTTATTTTAATTTGAATAAGTCTTGCATGTGTGATGATGTTTTCAAGTTGAATGATTGAATATATGTTTTAAATATTGCATGCTTTATTTTTTTGAAGTGCCATGAATATACGTGTTATGCATGTTTAGAAATCAAGAATAATAATGCATGATATGCATGAATTGTGCCATGGATAAATATTTAATGATTCATGTTATGTACATGTTATATTGATGGTTTAATCCGATATTGTGTGTTTTATCACTAAGAAAAGATTAAATAATGATTCAATTCACATACCGGCGCGATGATGCACTACATAGTGTCATCGTGTGTGTTCCACCCCCCGATCCGGTTTGCCGGCTTACCTTAGATGATTTTGAACTGGGTTTCCAAGAGTGATCCCACTTCATAGATATTAAGTTTGAGTTTCCAAGAGTGATTCTCTCTCCCAACGATGTGGAACACTGAGATTAAACTCTTTCGATCCGAATGTCAACCATAAACAAGAAATTTGTTTGAATCGCCTAATGTACAAAAGTTTTTGATATGCTTGGGTTATTTGAATTGAAATAATGATTTAAATGTTTATAAAGATCCACTGGGCTATGTGTTCACCCCTTCCTTCTATTTTTCAGGTAATTGAATTACATGAAGACCATAAATATTATTTAAGTTCTTTTTATTTTGAAAGCTTCTAATTTTTATGTAAGGGCATGTAGCCCAAGTATTGAATCTTTCGCATTAATAGCTTTTCTTCAAGATCAAATTATGTACTCAATTTTATTTAATTAATTGAGTTTATGAATTTCATTTATTTCTTGTATTATTGCCTTATTAAAATCTTAAATTTAAGTGATGTACTGTCAAATACAATTAAGGCTTGAAATAATTGAAATCGAAAGTGATGCAAGTTGTGTACTTGTAAAAGTAACACTGGCCCGACCCGCCGTTTGATTTAGTCTACTATTAAGAGAATGCTGGTCATGTCCAATGCTTAAAGATAAGGGGGTTGGAGTGTTACAATTTTACTTTTAAAATTTAGAACTATGTACTAATGAATCCTTTATTTTATTCAATAAATAAAGATTGAAGTTTTTATTTTATCTCTTGTAATAGTCTTATTAAATTAGAATTAAATTATTTGGGTTGTGTGCTCATTGAGAAATGTTCTTATGAGTGGGATTTACCAAACTAGATGATTTCTGCTCACAAGGTGTTCCACGTGTCGATGCTGAGAAAGTATGAACCAGATCCCTCTCACATCATCCAATAGGAAGAAGTGAATATCCAAGATGATGCCACTTATGAAGAAGCAGTAATTAAGATCTTTGATCACAAGATATAGAAATCGACTAAGGATATTCCCTTAGTTAAGGTACTGTGGAAGCATCATGGAGTAGAAGAAGCTACTTGGGAGCGAGAAAGTGAAATGAAGACCAAGTACCACACCTGTTCACTAGGAACCCTTAAATATGTACAAATTTTGAGGACAAAATTTTTTTGAGGGTAGGTTATAATAGCCTTAAATTTTGTGCTAAATGAAATGAAATGATAAATGAAGTACAAATCCAATTCTAGAATCAATTAGCAAGTCCAAATTACTCAAAACCTTTTACAAGGGGGGGTTTTGAAATTAAGCAAAGAGAACGAAATGAAATGAAGTGAACACCTCGAATGGCCTAAGCACCTAAAATTCATTTCATTTGCACAATTAAGATATCATTTACTTTGTGCGCATAGGGGAATCTAAAATAGGAATGGAAATAGAAAAAAAATCTTAGCCAATTAAAAGTTATGAATTTTTATCAAATTTATGTGAACCGAAAAGTGCTAAAATCCTAGCCAAATGAGAGATGAATTTCTTTTAAATTCATGTCGACCCAAAAATGTGTAAACATGTGTAAGTCACATGAGAGAAGATGCCCAAACTATACCCTCCCAAAGCTTTGAAAATATATATAAACCCCCTCACTCATTCTTCTTTATTCCAAAACAAGAGTATACTAGTTCGTCTTGATTTTCTCTAGCCCTCATCTTGGCAACCCTTTTGTTCTTAAGTGATCTTGAAGTATTCTTGAGTACTTTTTTGTTTAATTGAGTGTTATTAAGTTGTCTTTGAGTGCTAGACGTGTTGAAGAAGGGAAACTCTACCAAAATCTCAGTAATCTTTAAGTTAAGGTGGAAGTGACTTCTCAAATCTCTATTTTACTTGTTTAGTTTAATACCATATTCGTGTGTAACACCCCAACCCCCGCATCTTTAAGCATTGGACAGGACCACCATTCTTTTTGACAGTGGACTAAACCAAATGGCGGGTTGGGCTGGTGTTACATTTACAAGTGACACACACTTGACTTTCTTTCTATTTCAATTATTTCATGCCTTGATTGTATTTAATAGAACATAACTTAAATTTAAGAATTTAATAAGGAAATAGTGAAATAACTGAAATTCATAAACTCAATTAATTAAATAAAATTGAGTACATAATTTGATCTTGAAGAAAAACTATTACAGCAGAAGATTCAAAAATTGGGCAACATGCCCTTACATAGAAATTAAAAACTTTTTAAATAAAAGAACCTAACTAATTTTCATGGTCTTCATGTAAATCAATTACCTAAAAAATTGAAGGAAAGGGTGAGCACATAACCCAGTTGATCTTTCTAAACATCTAAATCATTATTTCAATTCAAACAAACCAAACATATCAAACACTTTTGTACGTTAGGCGATTCAAACAAATTTCTTGTTTATGGTTGACATTCGGACCGAAAGAGTTTAATCTCTATGTTCCACATCGTAGGGAGAGAGAATGACAAATGGAAACTCAAACCCCAATATCTATAAAGTGGGATCACTCTTGGAAACCTAATTCAAAATTGTCAATGGTAAACCGACAAGCCGGGTTGGGGGTGAAACACACACGATGACAATATGCAGTCCATCATCGCGCCAGTACGTGGATTGAATCATTATTTAATCTTTTCTTAGTGACAAAACACACAATATTGGATTAAACCATCGATGCAACATATACAAAACATGAATTATTAAATATTTATTCATGACACAATTCATGTATAACATGCATCAATATTCTTAATTTCTAAACATGCATAACATGTATATTCATGGCACATCAAATAAATAAAGCATACATATTAAAATATATATTCAATCAATCATCTTCAAAACATTATCACACATGCAAGACTCATTCAAATTAAAATAAAGAAGTAGAAGTTAGAAGTCACTTCCACCTTAAATACGTCTCTTCTGCACACCTCTGAAATCCGGCAGAGTTCCGTTACTCCAAGGCTTCCAAACACTCAAGAACTTCTCAAGAACATTCAAGGACACTCAAAAACACTGAAGAATACTCAAGAACAGTTCAAGATTACTCGAAAACTGAGAGGATTGCCAAGAAGGAAGCTAGAGAGAGTCAAGAGGGACTAGTATGCTCTTGATTTGGGATGAACACAATGTGAGCATTAGGGATCCTTTATATAGAGTTCAAAAATAGTGTAGAATAGTGAGTTTCTACTTATAGGAAACTTGCCAATTATTCAAAATTTCGTGCCCCCTAAGCATAGGAAAATAGCAAGTGCATTGGAATAGTTTTTTTCGGATTTTTTCTAAATTTTTCGTGATTTTCTCAATTTTAATCGGAGCCTCGAATCACAACCGTTAGATTATTCTTGAACGCAGCACTCAGATCATGTTTAAGATTTATGAAATCTCTGTGGGTCGTCGGATCATCCTCGAACGCATCAACGGCTCGCGATCAACAAAACGTATCTGATCTGGAGCATTGGATCTTCCTCGATGCAGCACACGATTCGCAATTGATTGAGCGCCTTAGGTCTGGACTGTCGATAATCCTCGATTGCGGTGTGCGGATCTCGTTCGTGATCAACGAAACTATTCTAGACCGTCCGGTCTTCCTCGATCGTTGTACGTTCGCAATTAACGAATGCGCCTTTGATCTGGATCGTCTGATGAACCTCGAATGAAGCGTTGGTTCGTGATCGATCGAAGATGTCTCAAATCTGGGCCATCAGATTGTCCTCGAGTGCTGTATGTTCACGATTTCCGAATCTGCCTACGTTGTGAGCTGTTGGATCTGATGGATCGATCGTGGCCGTTGGATAACGCTAATTCGGTGCTCCTGGGCATTGTTTTGGGCTTCGATTTCATTCCTTGGATTATGCAGATTTGTTTTGGACCGTTAGATGCAGTTTCTAATTACCAATTTGCTTTCTAATAATGTTATTATCCGAAATTTGTCAATTACACACTTCCTAATTGATGTAGATATGATTTTTGCACATGTCTTTTCATTTTATCAATTTTCTAATATTCATTCCTTTCTATTTCTTTAATATTGTATTTATTAGATATATTTCTATTTAATATTTTTAATACCAATAATTAAATAATCTACATTTTTCATTTCCATATATTTTTATTTATTTTATATTTTATTTTTAGATAATCATTTATGTAATTATAAATTGATATTTATATGATGTTTTATTTATTTTAAATAAATACATGCATACTACATTTATTTATTTATTATTTCTTAAGCAACTCTTTAAATTTTAAAATTAATTCTATTAAATTGAAATTTTCATTTAATTATCAAATTAAGGTCTTACTTGCCTATTTTATATTATATCTCCTATATGTATATTATTTTTCATGTGCCAACCCATAAATTGCACCCAAAAATTTCTTAAAATCTTTGAAATTAATTCACTTAACTTATTTCATTTAATTTCATTAAACTTATTTATCTTTAATTATTTGACAAAATTTTGGGTTATTACATCGTGTATGCTTGATTTTAGTTTAGTATGCATATTTAGGTTTGAAGAACATGATTTCAATTTTTGATCTGCATGTTTGTCATGTTAGTTGATCATGAAACCATGCCATGCTTAGATCGTGCATGTTTAGGTTTATTTTAATGTATGATGCATATTATGTGTTTATTTTCATGTTTTGAATGTTTATGTGTTAAGCATGCTGAAATTATTTTATTTATGTTTCATGAATATGAGACTTAATGAAAGATTTTGAGATTGAGAACCACGTACTGTCACAATGAACATGAGGGTCATTGTGGGTGTTCTTTACATGTGATTAGTTCACATGGTTGATGCCCCAAAATACTTAAAATATAGGTTAGGCCCCAAATCCAATAAAACTTGGTATAAGGAATGCCTTTTACTCAAGGGATGTATTTTGATAAAGAACATCAATGACCTTAAAATCCTTTCAGTCAAATCTACAACTATAAACAAAATATTGTTTGAAAACATCTAATAATTTACAAGTGCTTGAATTTGAATGTGTTAAGGTAAATTAGTAATTTGGTTGTTTGAAAAAGATCCATATTTGTTCATATTTCCTCTCTTGTCTTTTTTAGGAAATTAAACATGTGATGATGCATGCTAAAGACTTAGAATGCTAGTTTTTAGAAAATCTCTACGTTTATTTTGATGCAAGGACTTGTAGTCCAAATTTTGAATGTTGAGAGTGTAAGACTTCCGTTGAAATAAATTTCTATTTCAAGTTATGTACTTGTCCCTTATTTTATTAAGTCAATAAAGATTTGAATTTAATTTCTTTTATCTCTTATATAATTGTCTTACTGAATTTCATCGACAAATGTTAAGTACTTTTGTTTAAGGCCTGGTATAAACAAGATGGAAAATCAAGTTGTGTACTTGTAAAGTAACATCAGCCTGGCCCACCTTGTAGTTAAGTCCAATTGAAAGTCTTGGAGGTTGGGGTGTTACAAATACTTGTGTGATAACTGTTGTTATAGACAAACTTTGCTAAGCGTAAATACGTGCTTCAATTCCCTTTAAAGTCTAGGACACAAGACCTTAACATGTCCTCTAAAGTTTGGATAACTCACTCATATTGTCCATCTGTTTGAAGGCAAAAAGCAGTGCTCATGGTGAGTTTAGTGCCCAACTCCTTCTGTAGACTCCTCCAGAATTGAAAACTAAAGCAAGAATCTCGATCAGATAGTATTGTTTTGGGCACACCATATAGCCTTACTATTTCTTTCACATACAGTTCTCATAGCTTAATGACTTGCTTTGTGGATTTGATTGGCAAGAAATGAGCCACTTTAGTGAGAAATCCACAATCACCCATAAAGTATCTTTTCTTTTTTGGTTCTTGGGCAAACCACTGACAAAGTCCATGTCAATGGTATCCTACTTCCATTTTGGGATAGGGAGTGTTTGTAACATTCTAGAGGGTTTATGATGTTCTTCCTTCATTTGTTGACGGGATAAGCACTTAGAGACATGCTTAGCTACGTCTCTCTTCATTCCTTTGCACCAGTAAGTTTTTTTGATCTTTTGGTACATCTTATCTCCACCTGGATGCATCGAATACTTGGACTAATGAGCCCCATCTAGTATGGTCTGCTTATTCTATCCATTTTGAGATATACAGATCATTAACTCAAACCTTAGGATATTCTCAACATCTAATGTAACACCCCAATCCTTGTGTTATTTCTTTATTTTGGATATAACCACTATTTTGACAGTGGACTTAACATCATAGGTGGATTGGGGTGGTATTACTTTACAAGTGACTCATACTTGACATTTATTTTGAACTATCTCATGCCTTAAAGGAATTTAAGAATACTTAACTAAAATTTAGGAAACAAATTAAATAATGCAATAATACAAGAGATAAAAGAAATTCATAAACTTTATCAATTTAAATAAAGTGGAGTATATAACTCAATATTAAAATAAACTATTACAGCGGGATATTTAAAACTTGGGCTACATGTCCACACATTCAAATATAAAAACTTTCTAAAGAAAGAGTCTCACTATTTTGAACGTCTTCATGCATGTTCAATTTCCTAAAAAATAAGATAGGAAGGGTGAACACATAGCCTAGAGAATCCTTTTCAAACAGCTAATTTTCTAATTTAGACTAAAAACACATCTATAATTCATATACTTGTATACATTAGGTGTTTCAAGTAACATTTTGTGTATAGTTGTTACTTAGACCAAAAGGGTTTTTAAGGCCCTTGATGTTCTTAACCAAATACCTCCTTAGAGTGAAAAAGGCATTTCTTAGCCAATTTCATTGGATTTAGGGCCTAACCCATATTCCAAGTATTTTGGGACATCACACATGTGAACTAATCATATGTAAAGAATATCCATAGTAACCCATATGTTCACTATGATGGTAAATGGTTATTAATCATCATCATATCAAATTAATTTCATATTTAAGAATTATAAAATATGAGAAATAAATTTTGAATCATAAACAATCTAAAAATCAAAGCATGAATCACCTAAAAACACGTACCAAATATTGAAACAAACCTAAACATGGTACTAGGCATGGCATGGATTCATAAATGTTTAAAACATGCTCATGTATTAAACAAAAATTGAAATCATAAATTAAAATTTTAAAATTGAAATACGAATGATTGTTAAAAATTAAACATGCAATGAACATGATATTAATTTAAAGAAGAAAAGAGCAGGTTTTAGAAATCACTTTCACCTTATTTGCAAGTTTGATGGAAATCCGGTAGATGTTCTTTTCTTCAACACTTCTAGCACTTCAAGACTACTCAAGAACAGTCAATCAAACATTCAAATACTCAAGAATACCTCAAGATCACTCAAGAACACAAAGGTTGTCAAGAAGAAGGCTAGAACAAGCTAAGAGGAAAGTGTCAACCCTTTGCTTTGGGATGAAAAATAAGTGTCCACAAGGGGGGGTTTTATATATATTTTCAAGAGCACCTAGGGGGCCACGATTTTGGCAACATTGATTAGGATTTCCTCACATGTTTCCTCACACATAGAGGACAACTAGAGTTTTTGCATACAGGTTATGATGGTCTTTTCTTCACATGGTACCAAGATTGGAGCATTTTGGGTTTAGGAAACTATCTTATTTGTGATTTTCGGTTTCCTCTTTGTGTGTGACTACTAGGGTTTGGTGTGTGAGCATGGTTCTTCATTTAGATACTTTTAATTAGGGTTGCTCACATGTGTGCACACACGTACACACATAGACCGATTTTTGCATAATAGGGGCATGGTGTACATGATCAAAATGTGGTGTAGATGATATCATTCTTCATGGTTTCTTATAGGTATGGTGTACTTGATCATTTGCATAGCACATGGGATAATTGTAAATGATTTCAAATAAGGGAAATGTCCCATTGAGGTTGGGTAGGGTGAGGGTATACATGATCATGGTGTTCCACCCATGTAGTTTGCACATGATTAGGGGTGGCCATCTATTTATAGGTCTACATGAATTTAACAAAAATATATATCTCATTATTTACTAAGAATTAAGAACTTTAATATATATTTTTGTGTTCATAATAAACTATCACACCCCGACCCCCAGACCGGACGTCGTGTCTGTCAATCTGAGGCCCCGTCGTCGGGCGTCGCGAGGCTCCAAGCTCGGCGCATGGTCCGCCGAGGCCTCGGGCGTGCGACAGATATCATCATCTATCTTTCTACCTCTATACGCGAGGTTTAAATCATTTCTTTTATTTCAAATGATCATTTTATTCATGCTTCACTAAGCAGTTAGTTTCAAATCAAATCCACCGGATGTTCAAAATCATATTTATACTGGAAATCAAGATAATAGTAGCGGAAACACTTTTCGGATCAAATCTTTCTAAATCATTGAACAATGTTTAGCAATACCATATCTAAAATCATCAGTTTATCAATCAAGACAAAAACAGTGTTTAAGACGGTAAAACAGTCCTGTATATACATATACAAAAATATGATACATGGCCCTCTGGCCCAAGTTCAAACATACATCGTAAAAACTGTACAAAAATAGAAAGACAGTTAAACCAAAAATATCACTCTCTCTCTCTATACATCTTCCAGTCTTCGGTCTGCATCCTCACTGAGCGCTGGGCTCATGAGTACCTGTAAAATAAAAATGGGGTGAACTCGAAAGCCTAGTGGATCTCCCCTACACATCAATAACATTATACAAACAAGCATACGAAACATGCAAACAATTTCAATCATTAGGGGCGTTTCAAACACTTAGTCAGCTTATCCGTTGCGCTCTAATATCAGGAATTTACGATCTGATATCAGGAATTAACTAAAAGTGTAACACCCCAACCCCCATGTCCTTTGAGCATCGGACAGGTTCGCCATTTTCTTTTAGGTGGACCGGACGGCGGGTCGGGCCGGTGTTACATTACGAGCGACACACACTCGACTTTCTATTTCAATTATTTCATGCCTTAATCATATTCAACTGTGCATATCTAAAATTCAAAAATTTAATAAG
>JAJIYU010013782.1:0-13633 GCA_030144865.1 Tinospora cordifolia
GTGTTCACTTTGACACGTGGTCGTATTAGTTAGAGGTGTATGTTGCAGACTACAATTGCTTTGTCTACTACTGAGGCAGAGTATATGGCAGTAACAGAGGCTTTGTGGCTCCGAGGTTTGATTGGTGATATAGGGATTACCCTGAAGAGTGTACCAATTCATTTGCCATTCACTTGGCTAAGAACCAAGTGCATCATGCTAGGACCAAGCATATTGATGTTCGATTCCATTTTGTTCGTGAGATTATCGACGAAGGTGAGATTTCTTTACAGAAGATCAGTACCAATGATAATCCTGCAGATATGCTAACAAAGATAGTCCCAACAGTCAAGTTTGCACATTGCTTGAACTTGATCAATATCCTACAGAGATAAGCCCCTTGAGGTAGAAGATGTTGAAGATCAGCTAGTGGCTTGTGGTGGTCCTCGCCAAGGTGGAGATTGTTACATATGTGTCTCGAACTCTTGTAGGCCCAAGAGGTGTTTCTATTTTTTATGAGTTTCTTTTTAACTTGTATCTTGATACATATCAGTTTCTTATTTGTTTCAGACTTCTAGTTAGAATATGAAACTGAATTAGAAGTTCTCCCATTCAGAATAGGATACCAGGTAGAAAACTCTATATAAATTGGTGGAGAGCTAAAAATTTAGATATATTAGTGAAGATAGAAACTAGATAAGACATTGAGTGGTGTAAATTTTTTCCTTTAATTAGTAGATCTCTTCATCTCCCAGGAGTAGGTGAATTTCACTAAACCATATAAATCTGCGTGTGTTCTTTTTCTTTTAGTATTTGCAACTTTGTGTGTGCTCCGTTGCATTAATCTCTACAATTGTTTCACAGCAATTACCTGATTTAGACCTATTTCTATCAAACAAGTAGAGTTATGGCATATGGTATCAGAAAAGTAGCAACAAAAATTATCAAATTGACCACAACATATCAAAAATTATCAAATTGACCACAAAATTTCAAGAAGTGCTCTCAATTTGTGGTCACATTTCAACTCAATACCAATTATTCCAAGTAATGAAAACAAAGTAATGACGTCACCAGGATCTGTCATGGGTATTGACAACTTCAATTGCTAATGGACAAGATCATAACAAACCAATTTGCAGTAATCGAAGAACTTAGCTTCTTGATACTGGTGCTCGTGCACGGCATTGAACATTATCTCACCCAACAGCTCTCCACGACTATATTATTTGAATAATTTGAACAAAAATAATGCAATTGATTTAATTGAATGCTGCTCAGCAATAGGATAGATACGTTGAATCTGGTTAGGTAGGTGGTTCCTCTTCTACACCAGTGTACCACATTAACGGGGCAGAAATAGATGGCTCAACCAATTAAAACTATTGAAAAAAACTTGGCCATTTCGACCAAGAAGCAATCAGAATCTATGACTTTCATTACATGGGGGTGTAAATACTATGAAGTATGGAATGAGAGGTAAAAGCTATTGACATTGAAGATCTACCTCACAGTAAAATTTTAAAAAAAAAAAGAAAGAAAGAAAAAAAGAAATCCCAACAGTATACGGTAGGCCCTTGAGCAAAAGAAAAATTATAAAGTGGGCATAATCAAACTTACAGTTAATTGGACAAAAATGTCATCAAAGTCAAGTAATGTACATATGTACCTGCTTTACAAACTCATCATCAGTCTTCAGATACCCTGCTTTTACAGCTTCCTCCTTCCCCAAATGTCCTCCATCTTTGTCAAGCATCCCCCAAATATTTCCATGCAAATTCTCTGAAACAAAATCTACTGCTTTTCGACCTCCATGCCCGTCATAAACCCCAAAAAAACACTGAATCACACAAGAGAGAGAGAGAGAGAGAGAGAGAGAGAGAGAGAGAAGAAGAAGAAGAAGAAGAAGAAGAAGAAGAAGAAGAAGAAGAAGAAGAAGAAGAAGAAGAAGAAGAAGACCCATTAAACTTTATTCCTGTTCCTAAATAACCATTTATGTTCTATCTTCGACAACAAACTTAGCATTTCCAACTTCTAGACCAGAAAAAAAAAAACAAAAAAACAAAGAGAGCACAATTACCTTGCTGGAATCACCATTAAAACCCCTAACAATCTTGTGGGTATCTTCCATGATCTTTTTCTTCCCTCTAATAGAGAACACCCCAACTCCTGGCCCATCATATCTAACAGCTCCATCCCCTCTCGAGCTTTCCCTGGGCCTGACCTTGTCGCTCTGAATTTCCCGTAAGACTGAAGGAATCTCAATCTTTGGTGGTCTTTTTCTCTTCAAAGAGACGCAGTTATCCGTAGCCGTAGCAGTAGTAATTGCAGTCCCAGTGTTAAAAGAAATAGCAGTAGTAGCAGCAGCAGCAGTAGCAGTTGTATTGAAAATGGGTTCAACGTTCTTCTTCTTAATTTCTGCTAAACCCAAAAAACCGCTGCATTTTTGTTGGCGAATCGGCGATTCGAAAACAGTTCGTTTGGGATCGTCATTTTCGTCTGCGAAAGTGGCTATACTCGGCATTGCAACCAGCGAGCGAGAGCGAAAGAGCGACAAGGAAGGAGGAGAAGCTCCAACGGCTAGAAATCAGGATTAGAATAAGACGAAGAAGAACATTTTGGGCGGCTTATGGCTAGCCGTTGGGGTTTTTGGTCAAAACAGTTTTGAAGAGGCGGCAAAAGAGGGAAATTGAAAACACAATAACGGTTCAATTTTCTGGAAGGACAGGAGGAAACGGACAAATCCAGATCTGTGGAATTTTACACGCCCTTTAGCCCAAAGAAATGGAGGGATTGCGCTGTCAAGGGAGGGCCATTTTTGTCATTTGAAGGGACTGTTTCGTTGACTGGGTTGCACTTAATCTGAGTGGGACCCAACGAATATACATGTAACAAGGCTAATTGATACGTTCACGGCTTAAATTTAAATTCAAAGTATATAATATATTTTTAAAATTTTTTAATATACGTTTTTACACCAACTTTATATGCATTTGATGATTAATTACCCATTAAATCATTCTAGGACTTTCAATAAAAAAAATTAATATATATTTTTTTTATTATTCAAAACATAAACACAAGACTTCTAATTAAAATATATTAAGTCTCGTATACTTGACACAATGTTAATTGATCAAATATATATAGATTATCTTAATTTATATTTATGTTAGTCAACCAATTACTAAACATCTCTTTACACATTCTAAGAATAACATTATATGTATGTATGTATATTTGATAAAAAAAAAGTTACACTTGTATTTATTGCTTTAATCTCTAAGTTAAAATGACTTATTGGAAATAAGAATGTCAAATTGAGATTTAAAATGTAAAATTTTATTAATCATTTTAAAGATTTTTAAAAATTATTAAATTATCTTAAATTATTAACTTAAATATCACTTAAAAAAATAAGAATAGGAAATTATTGAAGCCACAATTGAAATTCTTTTGGAATTACTATGACTCTTTGTTATAAAATACCTTTAATATGTTGAGGAGATAAAAACTTGATTTTCAATTGATATTGGGAAAGAAAAAAAAAAAGAAACAAAAACTTCTCAAAGTTTATAGTGTGTCATAATGAGAAAGAAAGTGTAAAAAGTTCTTAAAATTTATAATATGTCATTTTTTAAAATATTAAAAATATTATTTCTTTCTCAACATTAATTTAAAATCAAATTCTTTTGTCTTTCAAAATATTAAAAAAAATTTATAACAAAGAATCAAATTAATTAAAAATTAAATAAAATTCTTACTTTAATCATTTCTTATTCTTACGATTTTCTTTAAAAGATATTTAAACTTATTTTTATCTTTTTTCATACTCATATTTGTAAACTAGTTATATATTTGATAATTTAAGATAATTTAATATTATTTAAAATCTTTAAATTTAATATATTTTATAATTATTACTATTTATTTAACATTTTATAAAATATTCGTCTAACTATAATTAACAATAAAATATAATTATAAGAATAAATACTCTTGTAATATCAATACATGATGTATTACGTAGCATTAAAATGAGTAATATTTGTTCATGATTAATTTATAGTTTGACGAGACGTAGATGGATTGGCCCACTGCTTTTGATGTTGGTGGCGTCAATTTGCAAATTAATGGTCCGCTCCGCTTCCAACTTCAGCTGTCAAAAGGTTGAGAGGTTTGTGCTGTGGGGAGAGCCCTACGAAGCCAATGGTGGCACTGCTGAGTATGTCAGGCTCATCTTTCTAGGTAGCTACGTGTCTACGTGGCGCTTTATTTTTCTAAGAAGAAGTAACCGCTCGTTAGATTTCAAAGTTCTTTTGACTGCGAATGGCGGGGTGGACGGAAAACCAGAGGTTCGGTCAAACCCAAAATATTGGAATAAAAGGGCCTCGTGGGCTGTGCATTTCTAGGCTAGAGCCTATTCGTAGGGTTTTGACCTGGATCGATTGGGCTATAGCTGACCCTTGAAATCACGAGATAATTACAAAAAAAAAAAAATGTTAGAAAAAAATTATGAAAATTATATCACTTTTTAAAATAAACTATTAATTATATCTTATATCTTAAAATATTATTAATTTTATAAAACAAGAGGTGATTGAAGATGATAATAGAGGTAGAGGTAAGAAGTGACAACACGATGGTAGTCGGCAATACAAGCAATGACACTGGTGAGTAGTAGTGGCTTAGATGCAAGAGTAGCATCAGCAAGCAACAACAGCGAGAAGTAGACGAGTGACAATAGAGAGCAACGATGAGTAGAATAAGCACAAGTCAGTAGATTAGCAACGAGTGCAACTAGCAGCAACAACAATAGCAAAAGAACAATGGTGGTAGGAGCTAGGGCCCAATGGTGGAGGTGGATGCAAGTGCAAGTAATGGGATGGTGATCACGACGCGATTTGCTATTGCGAAGACAACGAGTGCAAGTGGCAAGACCTGTGTAACTGAACTTCATCCTCCAAAAGCTTCGCTCTAAGGAAAGAGAGGGAAGTCAGTCCATGCATACTACACACAAAAAACTAATAGATTTTTCAAAGAAGAAAAGAAGGGAAAAAAAAACACTCGGCAAGACTAGCCAACTGTTAGTTGCTTAATAGTTTGATATTAGTACAGGTTGTTTATTGCATTTTATAGGAATTTAAGGGAGAATTAAACATATTTGTGCATGATTAGTGGCATGAGTATTCAGAATAGGAATTGCATATTTCATTGCATTTCAACATTATTTTTATGATTTACATAATTTCTATCAGAAAATGATGTTGTGACAACCCAACCCCCATGGGCCCACCCTATTGGAGTCCACGACTCAGGGTTCCGGCTGTGTCAAAGGGGGTCGGACAACAGCAGCCGGGCCACTCACAGGTACGCCACGTGCCCAGCACGTGCGCTACGCTCTCCCCCTCAGAGAGTTTCCTTTTGCCTCCGCGGAGATTCCCATTCACACATCCATCACAATCCCCATCATCCTCTCCATTCACGGTTTCATGCTCAAACCAAAACCCCAAACCAACAATACATACCAGCTACAACACCGATCGAACTCAAGCCCCAAATCAGATCATTCATTTTCTTTTCTCTATTCTTCACTCTAAAATCCAGAAACAACATCACCAGAAATTTCTTCTTTGTTCTATCATACCGTTCCTTCGTTTCAGGTTTTCTTTCTTCTTCGGTTTGTCAGCTTCAATGTCCCGAGCTAATGGTTTGAATCAGAATTTTTAGATCCCCTGTTGCACCAAACGAAATCCCCAATCAGAAATTCAAAACCTTTACATCTCAAAATCAAATCTCGACCTCATTTCTTTTCTTTCCTTTCTCTGTTATCACGATCAAAATCAGAATTTTTTTTTTAAAGTTTAAACCCAGATTTCCAGCTTGCTCTTCAAGTTCGTCTTCACCACCATTTTCAAGCTTCCTGATGCACTAGCAGCTAGATCTGGTGGCTGGACAAGGAAGACGCACCAACATACAAGTCCAGCTGATCTGAAAAAAATCACACACGCACCAGATCTTCTTCTTCACAGTGAGCTGCAATGGAAACATAGTTTGCAGTTTTGTTCTTCACGATAAACAGCAGCAGCGAAAACAGAGCTTTGTAGCTCTGTTCTTCTTCTTCCACGGTGAGTAGCAATGACGATCCAAGATAGCACCATCAGCTGCTTCGTTCTTCTTCTTCACGGATCTGAACACAACAACAACAGCTTTTTCACCACGGTATGCAAGCAGCTGCAGCTTGTTTCTTTCTCTTCAACACCGATTGCAGCAGCAGCAGATCTAGTGTTCTCCTTTTATTTCACAACAGAGCACGCCGGTCTTCTCCTTCGTGCAAGATGCAATAGCCTGCATCTTCTTTTCTTCTTTCGGATTCTTCTTCACGCACGAGCACCAGATCTTGTGTTCTTCACTCAAGAACGCATGGATCTGCCTTTGATCTTGTGTTCTTCACGCACCAGCGACTGCTTTATCTTCTTCTTCACAAATCACACATGGATCTACAGTAATAGCATACCGATCTTCCTCTTTGTGTAACGGCCCACAGCTGCAACTCATCTGTTATGTGTGAAACACCACAACAATGCTCTAATGGTGGTTGGATCTGGAACGTTTTGCAGATCTGAAATTATTCCTATCTGAAATCACGCTCAACTGTGAATACCAACACCCAAATTGATTCAATCGTCAACTAAATTCCAAAAATCGAAGCCCAAAAGTCAATTCGTTGTTTGCCCAAAATCAGAGCACCAAATCTCACTTTTCATTTCGTTTCTTCAGCAGCAACACACAAGACAATTAGATACGAATTTCTAGATCCGAAATCACGCCTTAAATCATAGTTGCTGACTTGCAAAGCACGTTTCTTTATATATATATATATATATACATATATATATTTTTCTAGAGTTCACATTGCATAAATAAAAGAAATAAAATATTTATTTTATTTTTTGATCGAACATATATATATATATATATATATATATATATATATATATATATATATATTTTGATTTTATTTATTTTTGCGACGTATACACGTTTGAAAATTTTTGAATGTTACAACCTACCCCCCTTAAACAAAATTTCGTCCTCGAAATTTGTATTTGCCCATTTCAATATTGTTTGTTTAATATAATTTGGGTGAAGAAATCATGACATCTTAGTGTCAATCACACCGACGCGAACCGTGTTGCCGACAAAATAGTAGTACCAACAACAATGTTGACCATTATGCCGTTAAAACAGTGTCATTGTTTGTAACGCCAACAATTATACCGATAAAGCAATAGTAGTGCCATCAATGTCGCTGATAAAATAGTATCTCTAACGGTGACAGCTAATAATTATGCCGTCATAACAGTATCATCCCCTCTCCTATAAATTCCTAGCCCATTCGCATCATTCGCCATGTTAATTGTCCATTTTCTCTTGCTCTGAAAAAAATGTTGTTTTTCTTTTTCATCTCAGCTATGGTTTCCTCACTATCCGAATCGAAAAATTCTTCTAATCCTCCGGTGCGTACCACCACTTTGCTAGTGCCGAAATCGCGAAAGTTTAAGACATTGGCTCGCAAATCGGTTCGTCCACCACCGATGCAATTCGATTCAAATTTCTCAGATGATGATGATCTTCCCCTTGCTGTTGTCTTTGAACGGATGTCTCAGAAATCTGAATCTAAGTTTAAATCGCCTCTTTCTGATTCGTGCAAAGGTAAGGGTCCTTTATTCTCTCGGTCTACTCTTCCTGATTCATCCCCTGTCTCTCTGACAGAATCAGAAGTTCCTATCTCCGAACCAATGCTTTCAGGATCTCCTCTACTTCCCTCAAGATCAATAAAACATAGGGAAATTGTTGAGATCTATGATAGTCAAGAAATTGGCGGATCTACTCAAATGAGTCCTTCTGCAATGACTACTGCTCAAGTTAGTGGCACCAGTGAGCAAGAGGTCGTCAGAGGGCCTAGGAGAAGGAATCCTGGAAGATTTCTTGGTGTAAGGATGCGGTCTAATGGAAGATACACTGCAGAGATTAATTCATCGCAAGGGAGACGCTGGCTTGGAACTTTTAATACTGAGATTGAAGCTGCTCTGGCGTTTGACAAAGCTGCTCTCCTCATAAGGGGTTCCGGGACTAGAATAAATTTCTTTTACTCTCAAAACTCTCCTGTTTTCTCTGCTCCTTCACTTCCTAGCAATGATGTCAGTAATGACACTTCTAATACTACTAATGTTAGTAGTACTAGTACTTTGTTGTCACCCGTTGAATTTACTTTTGATACGTGTGGTGATGTTTCATTAAGTGGGTCTCCTACCTATGGCATCAATAACTTCTTTGGCTCCAATGACTCAAGATCTGGGTACTTGGAGGACATAGTTTTTTCTAGTTGCTTGAGGCCATCTTCCAACCCAAATCCCCTAAATTTTGATCTTTCTGCTACTACTGTTGAGTCTGGTCATCCTAGCAATACTCTTGTATCTGATGTTAATGCTTCAACTAACACTGGGTCTTTATTGGACTCAGACTTGACATTGAATAATGCAGGGTTTCCATCCGGGCGTATGGAAGAGCAAGATCATGTCTACCAAAAGAAATGAAAGTGATTGCATGTTTTGTATTGTGGTTTGTATAATGCTAGTGATGTGTAGGGATGATCCACTAGGTTCTCGAGCTCACCCATTTTCTATTACAGGTGATCATTTACACTGCGAAAGTAGGCCAGCACACGGGCTGTTTTTGGGTAGTGACCTCGCTGGGAGGTTGTTTCAATTTTTATTCAGTTCTATTTGAGTTTATTATCGTATCATTTTGTATTTAAATTAACTGGGCATGTGCCTCTCTGATTTTGAACTGTTTCACATATAAGTTGAGGATTTTGGAACTTAGGCCCACTGGGCCATGTTTTATTTTTCATGTCATGTTTTGGAAATGAATTTGAAATGTGATTCCGCTGCAAAGTGTTTTATTCGGTCGAATATTGATTCATTATTGATTTACAAATGAAATGGATTCCGTTGCTTGTATTTTAAATGAATTTCATGTCTACCAAAAGAAACCATTATTTGATGGCCATTGTACATTCTAATTTTTCACGTCTTAAGCCTATTTAATAGAAAGATATGAAGCTAAGACTGAGAAAGAAAGAAACTAAACCACGTGGCCTTCGGTTCTCGGCGAACGAACGAACGGGCGTGCGCCGTCTCCGCGTGCGGCCTGAGCGACGGACAGTCGCAACGAACACGATGATGGTTAACCGAGAGCCGGGGTGTCACAAATGTCTAGGGAATGATATTTAGTATGGTGTAGGTTTAGGATGAAATCAATAGAGAATTATAACACATAGAGGTAAAGAAAAATGAAAATAAAAGGAAAGCAACAAATTACTACGGTAGGAGAATCGACAACTGAGGTAGCCGAAGGCAGACAAAGAAAAAAAGTAACTCACTGGTTACCGCGATCGATGGTCTAGTGACTGCGATAACCACACTACAAGAAATTAAGTCTATGACAACATGCACAAGACAAGCAGCGCTAATACATGTCGTTTAATATATGTTATAACAACGCATATTAAATGCGTGTCGTCTTTAATTTTTTACAAATAACGTTAACAACTTGTACACTATACATGTTGTATAATATGATATGACGACACATAATTAGGCATGTTATAAAAAGTTTTAATTTTATACAACATATCTATCACGAATGTCCTTAAAAATCATTATCACAACAAGCATGTGAATGGTGTGAATAAGCCTAATAAAATAACAACTTGTAAACCTACGCATGTTATGTAATATATGGTACAACGACACATAGGTAGAATGTTGTAAAATAATGCAATTTTATACAACATTTCTATTATGAATGTCAACATTTTTATTATGAATGTCCTTAAAAACTTGAATGATGCAAATAAGCTTAATGCAATAACAACATGCAAACCCGTGCATGTTGTGCAATATATGATATAGTGACACATAAGTAGCATGTTATAAAACATTTAAATTTTGTACAACATCTATATTATGAATGTCTTTAAAAATTGTTATCATAACAAACATTTCAACAATGTGAATATGTCTAATGAAATAACCTTGGGCAAAGCATTACTTATCATTATTAATATCTATACGGGTTACTTAATATTTTATTAAACATAAAGAATTAAAGAATTATATAAATTTATTTAAAAATTAATATTTTTTAGAGATCAAAAGTTTCAAAAATTAAATAATTTATAAATATATTTAAATAAAACATAACTTTAATTTTTTAAATAATTGATTGTAAACAATTAAAAAATATCAGTTGTGAATAATTCTTAATTAGATATTAATTATAAAAATTAATAATTATTTTTAAAAATTTTTTACTGTATAATTATTAATTACTTAAAATACATAAACATATTAATTTGAGTGAAATATAAAAAACAAATTGTGTCTTTTTTGAGTGAAATGAAAAAAAAAATTACATTTTTGAAACATGAAAAAAAAATTGTGTCCGTTTTGAGGAAAATTAAAAAAATTAAGTGAAATGTACAAGAAAAAAAATGTAAGTGAGATGTAAAAAAGATTGTAGAGGAATGAAGACCCCTTGTGAAGGCGCCCTTGTAAGGACGCTCGCACAAGGCGTCTTTAGTCTGAGGGTGTCTTTAAGTTAATTGAAATGTAAAATATTTTTAAGTCAAATGTACATTTTTAAAGTGAAATGTAAAAGAATTATTTTTCTTTATATTTCGCTTAAAACTGAGGCCAAAGTTTTTTTTACATTTTACTCAAAACAAACATAATTTTCTTTTTCACATTTCAAAAATGTAAAAGGGTTTTTTTTTTCATTTCACTCAAAATGTACGCAAAATATTTTTTATGTTTCAGAAATGTAAGTTTTTTAATACGTTGCACTCAAAATGCCTAAATTAAAGGCAACTTTAGTGAAGACGTGTTCTACATTGAATGAATACTGTTCCACTGTCTTTTCAGATTAGTTGCGTCGTTTCAAGTCTGTTGTTTTGTTGTATTAAGAGCTATGTGATTTGGGTTTAATGCACTATTTTTTTATAATGCACTGCTTGAGTGAAGATTCTTTTTTTTTTCTTTTCTTATAAAGCTAGTTAGTAAAGACGGTTTCTATTTACTAACACTTCAAGCGATGGGCAAAAAATTAAGGCAATATAAATATAGGCTGACTAAGCAAATAAGAGATGCCAAAAGGAAGAAAGATAAATCTGCCTCAGATATTCGTACAACCAATGTGGATCCTGGAGATTGGAAAGAATTTATAAAGGGTAGATTATTGAAAGAGTTCGAGGTATATTTTTATACTTGTAAGTTAATTTTATTTCTTTCTTAAGTTGTGCTACTCATAATTTGTTTGTGTGTTATTGCCCAATTATTTTTTATAGGTCAAAAGTAACAAGTTTAAGAAGATGAGGATTGATCAAAAAATCATACATACAATGAGTCATAAAGGATACACTCGATTGGAGCATGAAATGGTATAAAATTATATACTTAAGATAGGAAATCAAATTTATTTTATATTATAATGTTTAACTCACATGTTCAAATTTTACAGCGAACTGAGAGTTCTAACCAATCTTCAATTACGAGGGTGGATGTGTGGACACGAGGACATACTCGAAAAGATGGCGAACCAATCAATCAAGAAGTTGGTGATACATTGGTGAGTATTTTAAATTTAGTTAAACTCCTATTTTTGCTTGTTATTGGTGAAGAACTGTGGATATAATATTATCTTTTATAATTTGATTGTACTATAGAAAAAACTACAAGAGTGTAGTCAATCAATGTTAAGTCCATGTGAGAAGGGAAAGATTAGACAAGATGTTCTTGCTCTAGTGTTAGGCCCCGAACAACGTGGTTGTGTTCGAGGACTTGGATTTGGAGTGACACCATCAAGCATTGATGCATCCATCAGAAGTTTTGCGAGGGTCAAGGAATTAGAAGAAAAATGAAATAGTAAAACTTCTCACTTAAAAGGTTGATATGTTACTACAACAACAGGTATATAGTTGAACTATCAATTTGCACTTTAAACAAACTAGTGATTTTGTTTAAAAAAGGTGTGTATTTATTTTTTTTAGAGTCAAAGCAATAAAGTTTTGGAAGATATATTTTCAAGAAATCAAATTACGCATGTACAATATCATTTTTAATATTTTTTTAGTTATTTTATCATCAACATAAAGTTTATATATGTTTTATTTATTCATTGATTTTATTTTAATGCAGTCATATCAAAACAATAATAATTGCCAAGAAAATGTTGTTCCTGAGAAACAAAGTGTCAAATTTTGCATTAGTACAACTTTAAAGATGAAGAAATAGTTGCAAAAGGTAGAATTTCATGTACAGATCCTACGTAAACAATTCATGGTATGCCTCTTGGTAGAGATAATTCGAGGGTATGAGTTGACGTCGTCTTCAACTCAGAGCTACCCTTGATTAGACCAACAGATGAAACAAAAACTTTAGGTGATGCTATTGGCACAACTATTGCATGGCCTAGAAGCTCGATAAAATTAACTTAAACCAGGTATAATATTCATCATTTTTTTCTATTTTAAAATCTTTGAATTAGTTATGAATCATATGGTTAGAATCATTTATATTTAAGAAGTAGTTGAAGAAATATATTGCCTATTTTTGTTTTACTAAATAGAATTATTAATGAGGTTTTTGTTGGAAAATTGTTGATTATTTATTCATTTTAAATTTTGATTTGCTAGGAAATAGTTAAAAAATAAGGAAAAATATTAGTTTACTCAAGCTATTGTCATTCAAATCATTAGATATATTGCTTTTTTATAATCATTATTCTTTTATATGTGTGATGCAGGTTGAAACTATAAATTTTGGATAGAAAAGGATTTGACTTGTGCTACGAAAGACTTTTTTTAATTAAAGAAAAATGCAATATAAATCTTATACTTCCTTTTCTTTTTTTTTTTTTGGTAAATTTATGTAAGTAATTTGGTATTACATGTATAACTCTTTTGGATTTGATTATAATGTTAAATATATGTCATACTTGAACATTTAGATTTTGATATAATATACATTTAATTTTGTTTTAATGATGTAAATTTGTTAGAAATTTATAGTGAATTATATTATTAACGTTCCTCACTTTTGTAAAATATTACAAGTTATTTCAATTCAATAAAAAAATATAAATAAAAAAATAAATTACAACATTTAAATCATATTGTTAAAATAAATTTTTTATCACGTTCATGTGCATGTTGTAAATGTTATAGAACAATGTACGTATGGAATGTTGTAATAACTTATTACATCATACACAATGCATGTTGTAAAATGTAAATACCACATTCATAGTGCATGCTATAAATATAAATACAACATTCGTAATACATGTTGTAAATATAAATATAGCTTTCAAAATGCATGTCATAGATGTATATACAACTTTCATAGTGTATGTTGTAAATCGAATTTACAACACTCACGATGCATGTTGTAAATATAATTACAACATTCATAGCGCATTGTTGCTTACTTTATGTGCACACTTTTAAATAGATAAAGAGATGCAAAAATGCATTCTTTAGATGATGAATTAATAATATGCAACATAAATAAACCCTAGACATAAAGCA
>JAJIYU010013783.1:0-13627 GCA_030144865.1 Tinospora cordifolia
ATTCAACATCTTTGCAAGAAAGTATTCGATGTATATTTTCTATATATTTCTGTTTTTTTTATATCTTCTGCATATAATGATAACATTTTTACATAAAAAACTGCAAAACACTAGAAAAATGTTAAAGAGAATAAAATAAAAATTAATTTGTCCAGTGATCATGAACCAGCAACCAGCAAACTTTTGGCGAGTAGATCACGAACCAGCAAACTTTCAGTGAGCAGATCGCGAACTAGCGAAGTTTTAGCAAGCAAATCGCGAACCAGTGAACTTTCAATGAGCAGATCGCGAATCTGCAAGTAGAACAGATCGCACATCTGCACCTTGAATTTTTCAATCTGTTGCTTCACATCAACAACCTTATCTTCATGTTTTCACTAAAATCTTCATCTTTGTCTGCAATTCTGCCATTCTTTTCTTCTTCTTCTTCTTCTTCTTCAAAACTGTTTTTCTTCTTCTTTTTCTTCCAACGCACTTGAAAACAATAACAAAACAAACGAAAAATTAGGGCATGATGAATGGAAATAGCGTTGCACAATTTGAATGATTTTGGTAAGTTTGTTATTTGAATTTAAATAATATATAATGCGCCAGTTTGTTATACGATATTAACGAAAATAAAACGAAAATATTGACAAAAGTGAAAAAAGAAAAGTTGTGCCAAATTTTTTTGATAATATTTTTAAAATATTGGTAATTTATGTAATTTCCTCTCTTTTTTTTCATCCCCTTTTCTTTTATATATATATACACATATATATATCTGAATTTCACATTTTTTTTTCTAAAATTGTTAAAACTACTAGTAAATCACTTTTTCATCAAATTTTCAATTATACACCTATTTTTATCATTTATCTAATTATTTTTCTCAAAAATTCAATAATCACCCAAAAATTACATTTTTCATCTGAAAATTTTATTAATCATTCTAAAAATTCTACGATTATTCTGAAAATTCAACAATCAATCCCAAAAATCATTGCCCTCAAAAAATTACATTTTTCTTATAATTTCATATATTTTCTCCTCAAAATTGTATTTTTTTTCCAATTACTCTAATTTTCTTCAATAATTAATTCAAAATTAGAAAAATTGAGAAAAATTCATATATTTCCACTAAAATTCCAGAAAATTCATACATTAGGCTCAAAAATTTTTGTATATCAGATTATGGATCGTCACAGTGATATTGGTACCGTAGTCAATCTTTTTAAGTGAATTTTTTAAAATGCCTTGAATCCCAAATCTTGTTCTTGTTTTTGTTCTTATTCATTCTCTCTCTCTCTATCTCTCACTCTCTCTCTCTTTGCTAAATAATAAATATTTGGATTTGCGGACTAAAATGAGTTTGTCAGAATAGGAAGAAAAAATAACGAAGAACAGAATTTAGAGTTGCGACCTTTAAAATTTTTTTTTTTTTTTTAAAAAGTTGACCTGGGTACTATCAACATATAGGTGCAAATAAGTCCTCTCATAAATATTTCATATCTAATTTATTCTTCTCTAATTCTTTCTAAAATAATAAAAATTTTAACAATGTAATCAAGTTCTTGATTTTAAAATAATATTTATGGTCTAGTTGAATAGAATTCAGTCGCATGCTTATCTTAAGCACCAATTTGACTAATAAATTCTATCTTTGGTTAATCTTATGTATTATTACATTTGGAGGTATGTACAAATTACAAAGTATGTTAAGAAAGATATAAAAAAATTATATGTAACATTACAATCATTAATTAAGTTTTTTTTCAAATTAATGAAAAAAATGCAATATTTTTGGAATAGAAGGAGTAATATTTATAAAATAAAATAAAATAAATGACATAACTAATGATATAATATATATAAAAAGAGAGTTAAAATTTGCCAAATTTATATCCATTTGGTCCTTTATCTAAGTCAGGAGGGATGATTTAAAAAAAAAGTACCAAATTATAGTCAATTCCTTTCCAAATCCTCGTGTAGTAGTATTAGGCCTTCCCACACTCCTTAAATGACCCAAAAATAGGATCTTAAAAAAATTTTAGAAGTAGCCGAGAAACATAAATGACTGCATTTTATCCATTTCCATGTGCCTTAAATGATGAAAAGTCGCCCACCAACTTTTACATGGAAAATAAAAAATATATTGAACTATTTTATAACAAAGTTCCAACTTCCAATGAGACTATGCCACCTTTCTCCAATGACCAATGCCTTGAATTTATTAATTTAGCATAGTTGTTATATACTTAGGGTTTAGAGTATTAGCTGTTAGCACAATACTTATTCTAATATTAGTAGTTATGATGTTTTTTTTTTTTTGAATTTATTAATTTAGCATAGTTGGTAGTCTGTAATAAATTTAATTTAATAATAAAATACTATAAATTGACACAAAAAAGCACGTGACTGTCTATTGAAAGTTTAAATAAGAGTACGAGTACAGTCTGAACCAGACATTACACATAGTAAGATGGAAAGATCTTCAAAATACTACATAGCTGAAGTGAAGTGTACAATCACTTCACTTCAAACAGAAAAACATCAAAGAAACTGATAACACACATGATTATTTAAGTAATGAAGTAGCCTTCGATCCCTCATATGATCTTCTTGTGACATAGATATATATATATATATATAATTACTTCACCCTGCAACACATCAAAACCCTAAATCAGAAAATTCTACCAAATATGTATTAATTAGAAGCCATAGTATGATAGATTTCAGTATGAAATCCCAAAATATATAAGTATGCTCATATGCTGTATGATATCTCAAAAATATAGCCACATGTGTGATACCATATTTCATATGAGTTTGAATATAGATATAACTCTCTAAATTTTTGTATGATTATAATAGCATTTTTGAAATTTTTTTTTCAAAAATAACGCTAAATAGTCATTTTGATCATAAACATAATTTTTTTGATACTGGGAGATATCTGATGGTAATATTATGTGATTAAACTCATTTTGAATATTAAATGAAATAACATTTTGTATTCAAAATTGAGTTTATTCAAACATTTCTCAAAAACATTAATTAAGAAAAATGGTACGAGAGTGAATTCATACTTGGAGCAATCAACGTCCATGGTGATAGGCATTGGGGTGGAAACCCCGCAGGTGCGGGGTAAATCACTGACACGTTGCAGCTGATCAGCACCCATAACTGATCCTAGGCTCTTCAAGCAAGTGCACACCGCCTGCCTATCTTGAGTAGTAGTAGCCGCTCCGTTCAGAGCCTTTACGCCATTGCAGCAAGCCGGTTGCACATTGCCACCACTCTGAACGTAGTTCAGGCACGGCTGTACTTGATTCATTATTCCCATACATGTAAGCGCCGCTTCCGCACCACCCCATTCCGCGGCCACCACTGCCGCCACCATCACCGCCACCTTTAGTACTGCCGCGTAGCTAGCCATGTCTATGTTGTTCGATTACCTTTTACTAGCTTTGTAGTAATAAGCTACTTGGGAAAACTCTTTGTAGTATGATTCGAGAATGGTTGCTTGTGCGAAGGTATATATAGCGGGAGACATGATGACTCGACACATGGGTGGGTAGGAAAATCGACGCCTTTGCCTCCCGACTCATCACAACCTCGATACGTTTCATTTGAGGCTTCACCTAACTTTTTGTCTGTGTGAGAGAGTGAGAGAGGGGGGGTGGGATAGATTTAGGTTGCTTTTTAGGTCCAATGGAAATACAAATTTTTGTTTTAAAAAAATAGAAAAATGCTAAATTAACTGTAATAATTTAAAATCATTATAACATATTTTAAGATAGCATAGATATTTTTAAATGATCACAAGGTACTTTTTTTTAAAAATTTTTCTTATTCACTAACAAGCATATCATATAACTAAGAATATATAGCAACAAATTGAATTCAAAGTATTACAATTGTTTAAGATATATTTTTCTTTGCTTTGAGGCCTATTTCTTAGTTTAAAATTTATCTTATTAATTGAAATTAAAAAAATTGTATGTATATTCTATCTTAATATCATTATTGCAGATAAAATAAAATAAATGAAAAGCTTGTATATTTCAATTAATTTTGAGAATAAAACTTCAAAAACATTTCTGTTTTGACTTTTTCTTGTGCTTGTTTTTTAAGAAATCTATGTTTTCAGAGAAAATCGCGGAAAGTAGAAAGTAGGTTGGATTCTTATGCGGCAAGCACGTGTACAGTGCGTGCTGTATGAACTCAACCGTATGATCTTTTTCACATTTCCTGTTTTGCCCTTCTTGTCCTTTGTATCTCTTCAATTTTTTTAATTGGAGAAAATATCAAATAGAATTTTTTTTAATTAGTGAGAAAAAAATCCTTGAAGTTACTTTACAATTTTCCTATACAAATAATTCACTTAGAATACTAAAAAGAAACATATAAACAATATTAATTACTTTAATAAATTAAATTACTGAATATAAATTATAAAAAAGTATTAAAAGCATTTGTTTCCACTTTTAAATTATAGAAAAACAATATTATAGTTAAAAGAATGAACTGATGCGAAGGATTTATAAATGAAATAATAATACTGCAAAATTCTCCAAAATAGTTATTGTTGATAGAGTTGTTAATTATTTTAAATTACATACTTGATAAATAATTTAAAAATATAATTATATGATTTGAGATAATCTGATAATTTTAATATAATACCAATCTAGTGCCATATAAAAAGAAAATAATACTATATAAATTTTATTTTAAACACTAAATGTTTTAACATACGCTTATTACAATTGAATAAATAAGCATATATCTGATAACATATTTCATACTATATATTATAATATATAGTTTTAAAAATAAAACTCATATAATATTTTTATAAAATAAATCAACAAGAAGTTAAGATGGCAACGATATGGTTAATTGGGGAAAGGTTTATTTGAGAGAGACAGTTTACACCTTGAAGTAGGGGGGCAACAAACCTACCCCCTACCCTTTTTTTTTTTTTCTTAACTAACCAGAAAAAAGAAGTCTAACCCTAATTAGGATGGTTGTTGACTTGTTTCATCCACTAAATCCACTCTATCACCCATGTTGTGTACCTCTATAATAACTTATTAATTATAACCGACCTTGTTGTATACTTCTATAAAAACTTATTATTTATAACTCAGGCAACTTCAACTTCAACTTCAATTTTTATTCTATTTTAAAGTTATATTTTGTAACACGAAATAGTAACTTCTTTTCCAACTTATTATTTCATTTTTTTTAATCTAAAAAAATATTCGCTTTTTAGCTCTTTATTTTATTATTTTTTAAAAATATATTTTTATACATAAATTTTATTTTACATATTTACTTAATATTACTTTTATTTATTAATTAATTAATAAAAATAAATAAAACACCAAAATTTAAATAATTACTTTATTATATGATTAAATTTTTAACTGAAAAAACTATATATTTTACTTAAAAAATTTTAATGAAAGAACTTTTAAAGGGAAAAAAATTAAAAAAATAAAAAAAAGAAGAAAAACGAGCACAAAATGGCGCTAGGTTGGAGATGACCTTATAACACACAAAAGTACTAAGCTAGTCATTCTCATTGTTTCAAATAAATGAGACGTTACCAACAAGTAGTTGGTTCAGTGGTTCGTTCATTGTTCTACTTAAGCGAGTTCTCGGTTTCGAGTCTCGTGAATGCAAAAAAACTCTTTCTGGGAGGTCTAACCCCATGAAATTTGGGAGTGGTCTCAAGCCGAATGAGGATTTAGTCTCGAGATGAGCGTTATGTTGGCCTAGAAATACCCCATAGAAAACCAAAAAAAAAGTCGTTTCTTATTTCTTTATTTCCTTAGGTCACGTTTTTTTTTTTAAAATTTAAGTGATGATAATTGCAATTTAATTTCAAAATTAATAAATGTTTTAAACTGATCAAAGAAAAGCGAGGGCAGATAAATGAAAAATGTTTTAAAATTAGACTTTGTTGACAATGCCTTCAAAAGTTATAAAAATTGCCCCAAATTAATATGTAACACGAGATAATTCAACAACCCTTAAGCGCAATGTCAATAAAGTAGGTTAGTAAAACATTATTCCAAATAAAATAAAAAGTTTTATAAAATAAATGATAAATGATATCAATAGGACTATTACTACTGCTATTAGATTAAGATCTTAGTGTGCTTAAGCTAATGAGAAGTTATTCCATAATCAGATGTAGTCTCTATGCTTTCTTCAAAAGATGGTATATACATATTTTAGTTTTTTATCAATTTCAAAGTGATGAGCAAAATTTCTCCCATATTTTTGTTGCTAGGTCAAGCACTTCACTTGGAACTCATTTTTACGAGTATCAACCAAAAGCATATGAAAAAAATTCAATTTCAAACTAATTCAAACAGGAGAAAATTAATCAAGAGGACCATGTATGTCCTTGGTCAAAAGCACACCAGAGGTTACAGAAAGGGTAATTCCTGTCTAATGTTTGCTCATTAGAATAACAAAGACGATTAGAGTTTTTCTTTCTTTCTTTTCTTTTCTTTTTTTTTTTTTTTTTTAAAGATCTTATGCACTAAACACATTTTTGGCAATAGTGTTTATTGATTATTACTAGATTATTTATTGATTAAATCTAGTAAGCTAGCATTTAGAATATGTAAAAGGAAAATAAATTTAAGATTCCTGATTTCTTACAGCGGGGGCCAGACACTAAAAAGCCGTTGATCAGAATTAGTTAGATCCTTCTTTCTCTTTTTCCCCTTCATCATTTCTGTTTCGTTACAGTATAACTTTAATTGCTCATTTATTTGGCTTATTTGCCAACCTATGTTTCATGCAATTTTTTCTTTTTCTGCAGTTCTTTCCTCCCACACTTGCAATTTGTAGAGCATTCAAATCTTCAATTATGCATGGTTTTGCTTGAGTTCTTCATAATTCTTTATGTATTGAGTTGGGTTTCCTAGGATAAATGGTGAGTCCAAGGCTACATATCATGCTAGCATGGTGTGCAGTAGTGTACTTAACGCTCATTAATACCAGGCTAATGTTCGGGTTTTACGAAAATTGGTTGCATGTGTGATAATATATGAACAATTTAGCTCTGGTTTTGCTTAATTTGCTTGTTTGAAGCAAATCGAGCCTTAAACTTGCTCAATGTGCATGTAGCTGGGTTCTGCTAACTGCTTAGCTCTTCTGAGATGTAGGGAGCAATGCTACTAGGGTAGTGACTGGAAGTAAACTTTTCAAAGCATCCAAACATTACAGCAGGACCCGACACACATGAATACTCAAACTCAAACTTGAACCGCTACAATCGATTGCCTCCAAGAACTACAGGTACTATTGCTCTCCAACCAAGATGATCATCCTGCTAACTGCTTAGCTCTTCTGAGATTTAGGAAGAAATGCTACTAGGGAAGCCACTAAAAGTAAACTTTTCAAAGCATCCAAATATCACAGCAGGACCCGACACACACGAATACTCAAACTCAAACTTGAACTGCTACAATCGCAATGCCTCCAAGAACTACAGGTACTGTTGCTCTCCAACCAAGATGATCATCCACCTGTTTATCCTTTCTCAGGATGTTACAGAGGAAGATACCGTTTCACACCTTGAGGAGCATAGAGCATTAGTCAACACAAAGCTCTTTGAGGCGAACGGGAAGAAGCAGGCTTTAGTTCAGTTTGAGAATGAAGAGCAAGCAACCTAGGCTCTTGTATGCAACCATGCCACGACACTTGATAGATCATTAATATTCAGATTATATATCTAAAACCAATTTGTAACAAGCTTTACGATCATTTTTATATGACTCTACAACCAATATTTGTTGCTAATTCATTGCAATTATTCTTTTTTTATTTTGAAGCCAAATATTCATTAGTAATTTGTAACAAATATTTTTAAACCAAATAGCTCTGGAAAGAAATTGAACAAATATTCATTATTAATTTGTTTTAAAATTGAAACAAATTTACAACATATATATAGCCTCTGTTTATCTGCTTTAAATATACCTAAAATTTTGTAATAAATACAAATATATTCGCAAAACCATAAATTCTATAATAAAAAAAAAATATAATTGCAAAATTTTAAACATAAACAAAAACATATGTTCTACGATAATAAGTTTGACCAAAATTTTCAACAATAAATTTCTAATAACAATCTACAGGGACATTCTTAATATTAAAGAAAATAGTCACTTTAATCAAATATTAAATTTTTAATCCTCTTGTAAACTACTAGATGATTGTGGTCAATCTATTTGTATTTCGCAAATCATGGCCAATACACACTGTTTAAGCCGTTGCTCTGTTTGATGCAACGGAGACTGAAATCCAGGGGTGGATTTAAGTGAGATTTCAGTGAGACATTTAGTCCTATTGCAAAAGCATCCACTGTTAGAGTATTCATTGCTATAGCAATTCAACAAGGATGGTGTATTAGACAATTAAATGTCAACAATGCTTTCCTAAATGGGACTATTTCAACAAAGGTTTTTATAGTGCAACCTGATGGCTTTGTTGATTCCTCCAAGCCAACACATGTTTCTCAGTAGCATAAGGCTTTACAGGCTTAAACATGCTCCTCAGGCCTGGTATGATCGTTTGCGGAGAACATTGCTCAGCTAGCAGTCTGTCAACCCTAAAGTTGATGCTTCTCTCTTCATCTTTACTCAAAAATCTCGGTACATTTATGTTCTGGTGTATTTCGATGACATTGTGATTACAGGAAGTGATAATACCAGCATTATTACATTGATACATTGCTTGAATTCAGAGTTTGCCCTCAAAGATGTTGATGGGCTCAACTATTTCCTTGGTTTAGAAGTTCATCATGACAGCAATGGTGTCCACCTCTCATAAGCCAAATATTTTAAAGATCTACTTGCTCGTTTGGACCTATCTCATCTTAAGCATTGAGATACCCTTGCAACTACTGGGAAGCAACTGGTTAAATGTGTTGATGGAGACACATTTTTTTATCCTTTCCTCTATCGAAGTACTGTGGGTGCTCTGCAGTACTTTGCCTTTACTAGGCCAGATATTTCTTTCATCACTAACAATCTCAGTCAGTTTATGTCGAATCCGTCTAATTTATATTGGCAAGCTGTAAAACGTGTGCTACGTTATCTGTCGTGCACACTGCAGTTTGGTCTTCAGTATCATCAGTCTACTGAATTTTCTCCTCATGCCTTTTCTGATGCTGACTAGGCTTGCTCCCCTGATGATCGAAAATCTGTTGGTGGCTATTTTGTCTTCCTTGGTCCCTGTCTAGTTTCCAAGCAATCGAAGAAGCAGTCTGTGGTGGCCCGATCAATTGTTGAATCGGAGTATCGTGCTCTAGCAAATGTTGCATCTGAAATCACCTGGTTACAGTCTCTGTTACGTGAACTTCATGTGCCTTGTTCTTCTATTCTGGTGATATGGTATGACAACACAGAGTGTTCAAGCTATAGCGTCTAATCCTGTGTTTCATTCTCGTAGGAAACACATTGAATTGGATGTTCACTTTGTCCTGACAAAGTCCTCAACAAAGAGCTAGATGTTTGATATATCCTTTCTGCTGATCAGCTTGTTGATGGTTTCACCAAGGCTAGTGTTGCTTCTCGTTTTTTCTTTCTTAGAGACAATCTCAAGGTGATTCCTTCACCCGCTCAATTGCGGGGGACTGTGAGAACTGCACATTAGTTCCGGTGCCAGCTCAACAGTGAAGTCTATACTACAAACGGCTACAAAGAAAGCAGCAGTTGCAACGTGTAATACCTGAAATTTTAATGACGTAATAATTATAATACCAAAAATTTTAGTGAAGTAATAATCGAAATTTGACTTTAAAACACATATATGTATATATTTAAATATAAACACATATATATATATATATATATATTTGTCATTGGTATGCAATTAATTAGTTAGTATGGAAGTATAAAGGAATATACATTGATTAATATTAGACATATAAAATTGTTGGGTAAATATAAGCTTCTCTATTTGAACAAGAAAATAGTATTTTTAGTATGATATTAATATAAAAAAGTATGTGTATAAAGTATTAATTAGATATACTCATGAAAATAATATTTCGTTTAGTATGATTGTAATATATATAGAGAAGTAATGTGTAAAGAAAATGCATTCATGAATGAAATATCCCATTTGTTGAGATGTTAAAGTGAGCATGTATAGGAAGGAGTAATCCCACATTGGAAAGATAGAGACACTATTTGGAAGAGAGCCCTGTATAAACCCCCCTATTCCACCCATTTCATTCATCCCAAAGACAAAAGTTGAAAATTCTTCTTGCTTTCTCTCTTTGCCTCCTTCTTGGCAACCTTATTTCTAGTTCCTCTTTACTTGAGCTATTCTAAATAGTTCGCAAATTAGTAGCCACGAAGTGCTATAAATAATTTAGGAAGCGATCTCATGGTGAGTTTCTTTCTTTTCTTTTAATTTATTATTTTGACTTAGATGATACTTGCTTGTTTGGTTAGTTTAATCTTTTATGTTTTTTTTATTCTTGTTTCTTTGCATTTATGTCATTCAATCATCATGTTGCATGACCAAGAGAGTATGCTCTGTAGTTGCGTCTTGTACGATCTTCTACATCAGAAATCGAAAGTCGTTTTCCTGTTTGAGAGAGTATGCTCTCTAGTTGCGTCTCGTACGATCTTCTACATTAGAAATCGAACATTTGTGTTTTTGTTGATTTATCATGTTATACTGTAGTATGTTCAATTTCTGTTGAAATATTTATCTACTATACTCTTGCACACAAAAGTTAGATTAAATAAGATTTCAACCACGTACCGGTACGGGAGACTTTCTGTGTTCCATATAGAATTGGAACTGGCTGTCAATACTGACACCAGCATGGAACAGGTTTCAAAAATGATCCCACTGGAAATGAGTTTGAGTTTCAGAATTGATCTCTCTCCCTAGATCTGGAGCACAGAGGGTATTCCCATTCGGTCTAAATTACGACTGAATTAATATATTGGTTGAATTGAATTAATCTCTGAAAGTGTTTGATCTGCTTGCATTGTCTGGTTGGAATAATGGATTAAATAGATGGAATGATTTACTGGATTTTTTAGCTCACCCCCTTATTTTTCATAACAGGAAATTAATCAGCTTGCGAGGAGATTTACCCACTGAAAGTTTTTATTTATTTCAATGTAGGGCACATCGGCCAAAGTGAAATCATGTATTTCCAGTTTTAAATCTATTTTTTCACTGTAATGGTTTATTGTACTCGAAATTTGTCAAATGAATAAATGAAGAATTTTATTTACCATGATGTCATTTTGTATATAGACTAATGTACACAGGAACTCTATTGCATTTGGGGTCTAAGAAGAAGAAAATTTAGCACGGGCCCGTCTCCCGGGCATCCCAAGAATTTTGATCAAAGAAAGTTGAACCGTCAGATGATGTGGAAGATGAGACTTGGGAGGCGGGGTGTTACACAGAAACAATGAAGTTGTTACAAAGAAAGCAGTTTCAGAGGCAGTTACAAAGACTGTTACGGTAGTTACAGACATCTGCGTATCCATAAATGTAATGAACAATGCAATATGTAGATACTTGAAAAGAATGAAAGTTTGATGACAGAATTTCTTTCTATCTCTGTTCCATATTCATCTTTCTCTGTTTCAGTATCTTCATCACCTGTAATGGTGATTTCTCACTCTTTGAGAGTATGACGTATTCTTTAATTAAAACATATTGCGTCTGCAAAATTTGCTATAACTGTTCTTGTCCAGTCTTGATAAGCCTCATGCAGATTTATTGGTTACATCTTTTGTCATGGAAGAACCTGTTAAAGTAGTCTCTAATTTTCACGAGCTAATTTTGTAGGCTTTCAAGACCTTGTCCAGTATCAGTCAACGCCAGAGTGTTGTTGCAGCAAGAAACGTTCTTCAAGTATGCACTTGCTTTTGTTCATGCAGCTTGATACTTTTCAATAGTGGAGCTTAGAAGTTCTTCTTGTGCATTCTTTGCAGGGACATAATATTTATGATGGCTGCTGTCAACTGGACATTCAGTTATCAAAGTAAGTTTTATGCATTACTATCGTTAGGATTCTACTTAATTGGCAATGTTTGTTGCAAATCAGTTTCTATTATCTTACGTTTATCTCATTCCAGATTTGTTTCCAGGAAAAGATTTCTTTCCTGTTTTGAAAACAGAATGTTCTTGAAAAACAAAATCTTAATCTAACCGTTTGATAGATTTTAGGATTCTAGTCTCTTTTTCATTAAACTATTTTTGGCAATCGAATGATTTCCGTTAATCTGTTTTGGCATTCGAATTCTTTCCATTTTGCTAAAAGATTTCTTAACGTAATCAACAGCTCCTTCTGTTTTGTAAAGTTCCTCTTTCAACAGCATCACGTCCTTATTCTTTAAGATTGTGATTTCATTTATTTTGTAAACATTCCTTCGATTATTTTTCTGAATCTAGAAAACTAGGAATGTTTTCCTTTTCAAACAGGTCGAGCTTATTTCTCATAAAAGATTATTCAGCATATGAAAGTCTTTCCCACGCTCTGCCTCTGTTCTGCCTCTGTTCTGGAAAGGTTTCTGGATTTCAGCGAGACTATCGCAACAGAAGATGCAACAGACTATCAGACAGTCTGCCCAGAAAGATTTTCCAGAATCTGCTTCTCTAATGGAAAGATTGCTTGCTGCTGTCTATTTAATCCCGCCTTGTCTGATGCCAAAAATCATTACTCAAGCACCATTTGATGTTATCTTTTCATTTTTAAGAAGATCGATCGTTATTGACTACTTTCTGTGTGAGTGATCGAGAGAAAACAACTGTGCTCTGTTGCAGCAATCACAGTAGGGTCTGTTGGAGATTGCTAGAAACTGTTGTGTTTTAGAAGTAGCAGTTGTTTGCCTGTAAAGCCACTTCTCTGAAAAAGAAGTGTCGTGTCCTCACTGTACGATTGTATATCTACTTTTCTCATAGTGGATTCTTGAACTGGGCGAGGCCCCGCAGACGTAGGTGGTTGGCACCGAACTACGTTACCATATCGTGTGTCACTTTTCGCCCTTTCAACTTGTTGTTTCTCACTGCATTTGTAGTGTTCCTATGACTCCAAAAATTTCAACTATGACCTTACATCCAGTGTGGTGCTTGATTTTCTGTGGTGAGATTGAGTCTTACATTTCGGGTTCTTGTTCTTACAGCCTCAGTTAACTACAATAACGAGCGGTCTAGGTGAGTCTGTAGCTTCTTTTACTCTTTGATTTTCGTCAATATTACATGTATCTTCTAATTAGGCAGCTTCTTACATCTGCAGAGATTTTACGAATCCATCCCTGCCTTCTGGTGAACCAAAAGGCAGATCCTCACAAGTATGTTCCATTTTTTTGTTATTGATTTCGCCTCAAGTAACAATTCTATAATCCCAAGTTGGTTTTAGCCTTGATTATTTTTTATTTTTAAATTGTAAATCTGACTCCATGATTTCATAATATATTTGGTGCTATATCTTTCTGTTGTGTGCCGCGTTATTAAGCTGGTTGTGGTGATGCTGGGAGCCTGTATGCCCTTCGGCCTGCTGGAGCCAGAGGTGCTTAGGATATCCATTTCTTTCTTTCTTTCTTGCCTTTTTCCAAAATTATTTTGGTCA
>JAJIYU010013784.1:0-13641 GCA_030144865.1 Tinospora cordifolia
CCCTTGGGGAGGGAACAGTACCGATTGAGTCACCGCGTGAAGCAGCCGGACAATGCCCGGTGGGCCTAACCGTGATGGCAATGCCAATAAGTCCTGAGTGGGTCGTGACAAACAATTATCTATAGATCGATCATCCCTTATAAAGGTTGTTATCTTTTTAGTGTTATTTTATGTGTGGGTTATACATCATAATTTTGATATCATGCATTATAAATAGTCGGTAATCATCATTGAATATCGTGTGTCATAAATTGCGATTAAACATAATTATGTATAACATGTAATGATCATTCCAAATATCAATCACATAATTTCTTTTCGTTGCTTACATATGATATTTCATGCACATATCCAAATTCATACTCGTCATTTCATGAACTGACTATTTCGTGTATTAATGGCAATGTGTAATTTATGATTCATGAATGGGTTCTAAAGTCTATCATGGTCTCAAAAGCGACGAACATAACATGCAATATTTTAAATAATCATAAGCATCAATGTCATATCACATAATTTATTCATCCATATGCATATCATCACATACTTTATTCATCAATATTTTAAATTACTACATAGGTTATATACATTATGCACTTAAATAAAGTTAGAAAAAATATAAACATGAAATCATTTTCACCTAAAGCGAGTTCCTTAGAATATAACGAGCTTTAGTTGATATTTACGTCTTGATTGACATGTGTCCAATTTCTCCTACATGCACATAGGTATTGGTTTTGAACATATATTCATTAAACCAAGTCAACTTCTTAGACTCAACTCCTATGATATGTATGCAATTCATTTTGATATCTAGAATCATACTTTTGGATCCCCAAGCATTGGCCAACATGTGTGCATCAACCATTCATGAGTCGATTTCAAGTATTCTTGGGTTCATTTTGTTTATCTCTTCGCGCCATGTCATAAAGGTTTGGGTCCTTGATTACCTAAGATTCAGGATTAGAAAAACACATTTTTGTCTCTTGAATCACACACGATAGATGGTATAATTGCATGTAGGCACCAATATTTTATGTTCTTTGTTTTTTTTCCTTGGGTAGTCATTTTTCACAATTCTTATGGCATTTCAAAGGAGGTTTTAGGCACATTTTAAAGATGTAAAGACCAAGGTTTAATGTGGTCAAGATCAGGTTTAGTGTCATTCTTAAGGCATTATATTTGTGGCAATGACCACTTTCTACTAATGTTCAAGGCCTCATGTCCTATGGTCTATGTTTCACACAAACTTCACTCAAAGTGGCTAAGAAGAACCATCATGTGCATTTGTGTGAGTTCATGCATATGTGTAAATGAAATTGAAAAAAGGGCTAGAAATACTTACAAGGGGTTCTAAAATGAGGGTTTCTTAGTCTCCTAGTGTTTTTCATCGATCTCACACTTACACACATATCACACAAGAAGAATTTGCCAAAGGGTGAGCACAACTTATCCTTAATTAGTTTATAGACAAATGGGAGAGTATAAGGCATGTAACGATTGGTGGAAAGGGGCATCATGTCTCTTCTTAGGTACATGGTGGTGCTTAACCACTCATGAGCTCGTGCTCACTTGCTTGGAGAAGTAGGAGAAGTATTTAATGTTGGTGGTCGAAGATCACTGCTCATGGCAGCTTATGATCTTGGTGGAGTGGTTGTGATTGACCCATAATTGTGAACACATAGATGAGTTTGAGCACATAACTTTGTCATGGTTGTGAAATTTTAGGTTTCCTCTACATGTCAATGTATGACATGCCTCATACTAATAGTCCCTAGGATGATCACAAAAGTGATGCAAACATGGTTATATGATCACATTTGTGTAGCAGGTCTTTGGGCCAATGCAACATGTTGCATCGTGCTTCCCTTTTTGAATCTTCTTGACATTTTAAGCATTTTGACATGAAACTCGTTGCCTAATTCAATCATTACGACCTAAAATAATTTTCTAAAGTTTCTCGTGTAATACCCTAAAAAATTTGTACAAAATGACATGAAATGATTCCCTTCAATTATGTGCAATTAATTCAGTAGAAGTCCATTTGCTTAAAAGTCTCAGTGAAATGAGGAATGAAATAAAATAAAGATAAATTTATAAAAATTGAGGTGCAACATTATTAAGGCCTAAATGATAAATGAAATTAATTTATTAGAAGTTTATTTGTCAATATGTGTGTCATAAGAAGGGAATTAGATATTTGTTCAAAAGCATGGTCTCATGTGAGAAAAAATACAAAATAAAAACATTTACACACATAGTGATGCGTCCGACAAGAATAAAGAAGGAATTAAAAATAGAAAGATTTATATGATATCGCATCCAAAAGAAGAAAGAACGATAGAAGATTAGAAAGTCCCAAAACCATGTTGCTCACATGTGTGCAAAAAGAAAACAAGATAGAAAGTTTCCAATATTAGAAGGTTGCCCATGAGCACACCAAAGAAACCAAGAATGAGAGTTTCCAATATTAGAAGGTTCGACAAATAGAAGTTCCCATGTGCACACAAGTACTTGACGTCCAAGGAAATAAAATGGGAAAGTTGGTCAAGCCAAGATTGTGTTCACACATGAGAAGGACACTCAATCAAGCTCAAACTTTGTGTTCACACATGAGAAGGAAACTCAAACAAAGCTCAAACTTTGTGTTCACACATGAGAAGGAAACTCAATCAAGCTCAAACAATGTGTTCACAATAGGAAAAAGGAAACCCTATTTGCTCACTTGCCCAAATTGTGTACCCACTCAATCCTCACATGCCAAAATGTCCACACAAGATAGATGGAAAGTTATTATGTGAGCACACTCAAAACTATCCCCTAGTGCTTGGAAAACTCTATATAAAGGCCCTTGTGCTCTCATAGTCTTCATCCCAAAGCAAGAGCCAATAAGATCCCTCTTGTTTTCTCTAGGCTTCTTCTTGGCAATCCCCTTAGTTCTTGAGTACACTTGAACTGTTCTTGAGTGATCTTGTGTGTGTTATTGGGTGTTTGAAGGTCTTAAAGTACCAAAATAATGTCGGATTTCAGAGGCTTGCAATTAGTTCATCCAATTGAGGTGGAAGTGATTTCTAAACTTCTACTTTGTTGTTTTAAATTAATGAGATGTTCATGCATGTGTTAGATTCAGTTTATCATGCATATTTTAATTTTAGTTTAGAATATATGCCATGTTCAATCATCATTAAACCATGCTGTGCTTAGGTTTCGCATGCTTAGATTCATTTTGATGTATGATGCATGAATGTAATGTTTTCATGTTGATACCATGCTGAATGTTATTTAATTTGTTTATGATTCATGAATGTTGATTAAAGAAAGATGATTAGTGAGAAGAACCATGTATTGTCAGAGTGATCCATAGGAATTACTATGCGTGTTCTTTACATGTGATTAGTTCACATGGGTACAATCCCAAAATACTTGAAATATGGGTGTGACCCTAAGTCCAATGAAATTTGGCTTAAAGTAATGCACTTTCACTCGAGGGAGGTATTTTGATAAGAACATCAAGGGTTAAAACCCTTTCAGTCTAAATTACAACTATTAACAAGAAGTTGTTTGAAACACCTAATGATTGTAAGTGTTTAAATTTGGATGTCTTATTAATTTAAAATAATGATTTACTTGTTTTAGAATGATTTACTAGGCTTTATACTCACCCTTCATACTTTAAATCTTTTAGGGAATTTGGTTAAGTGAAGATGCATGATCAAGGCTTAGAATATCTCTACTTAGAACATTTCTATTTAATTCTAATGGTATGTTGTCCAAATTTTGATATTTTGCAGTAATAGTTTTATTTGAGTTGTGCACTCTTTCCTTTATTAAAATAATAAAGAATGTTAAAGACTTGGGATAAAAGAATTGACAAGTCAAGTGTGGGTCACTTATAAAGTAATATCAAACCTAACTCACCTTGTGGTTAAGTCCAAATAAGAACTTGGGGGTTTGGGGTGTTACATCTCAATTCACGCATTAGTATGATCAACATTATGTATTGTGACCATGGTTTGTTAAAGTTGACCATAATTAATTCTCGAGTTAATTAGGGCAATTCTACGTCTTAATAATGATTAAAATCTTAGGGTATTATAATATTACATTCTAAAATGGAATTTTGCCTTTGAAATTTGTAAGAGTAGTTACTTATGTTTCATGCGATGCTTATCAATTTTGTTTTTGGACCAACTCTAAATATTTGGCGTAGATCTTGCTTTCGAGTTTCCAAGTTGCCTCCTCGATTTCATAATGTCTTCATATGTAACACCCAACCACCAATCACCAAACCACACTAGGGCCAAATTATCATAATGCCCTTGGGTGCAAATATTAGAAACAAGACTAAAGTAAAACACATACACGAGGTCAGCAGAAGGACGAGGTGCTACATCATTATAATGTCACCACAAGAGATCATCAAGTAAATCATATACCAATGATTAATATTGATTAAAAGATAATAAAAAAATTATTAAAAGACCACAAAAGGTAACAAGTACAATAATTAAGAATTTTTGGCTCATTGACTGAAAAATTAATGTTGAAATAAAACAAATGACAATATAAACTAAAAAAATGGATATTGGGCCCATGCCGAAATAAACTAGCTCAAAAGACTTCATCATGATTCAAAAGGTCACCCAATTTAGTGAGTACTTCAAAAGAATATAAGGAAATAAGGTGAGCACTAAAGAGTCCAATTGAAATCCTAAACACTTCTCATACATTATCATAAAAATTAAAACACTAATATACAAACACTTCAAAAATATTAAGCAATTCAAACAATTCATTGTTTTAAGTTTGACATTAAGACTGAAAGGACTATCTTTGGTACTTTGCTACTCTTGGATGAAACATCCATCATTTAGGGGCATAATCTAGGACACCTCCTAATGTGAGGATCGACCCTCAAGGACACATTTCTAAAAGACATCAGCTATGAGGAGCACTTCGAAAGCATAACCATCCTGTGAGTATAACCTAAACAAGGTGGTCATATATAGGAGTGGTAGACTAGTCCATGACTCTAACTTAACTTATCTCTAATCGGAGAATGTTCGATGGTAGTCAAATTTGACGCGCCATGCCAAGCTTACTCATTAGGCACAATATCCATGATGATCAATGTAACACCCCAATTTTCAACTGGACCTCCGTTTACGTGTGGATCGTCTCCCGTTAAAAATCAAGATGCTACTAAAATTTTTCTTCTGTTAAAATTCTTTTTCTTTAAAAGTAAACTCATAACAATTCGTTTGCAAGTTAATGTTTAGATAGATATTTTGTACAAAATAAAAGATCAAGATCATTTATCAATACATTCACCGGATTTCACAATATAATTTATAAATAACATAGTGAAAATCTTTAAAAACTTGTATTAAAATAGAAATGTTAAACATATAAAATTGTTCTCACAACTAATCAATTGAATTTAAAATCAAATAAATGCATGAGGATCGTTTCAGAAAAATTAAACAAAATACCACTTTCAATACCACCTATCCCGGACTACCTCCCCAATGAGGTGTCTCATCTGAGTGTAAGTCTTCTGACGTAGACTGCTATGTACTACGCCCAATTATTCCTAAAAAATAGAATGGGAGTAAGCTTGAAAGCCCAGTGGATCGATCCCACACATCACATGCATTATACAGACCCACTCCAAAACATTACAAGCACTTTCAAACATTAGGTGTTTCAAACACTCATTTGTTTTAATTGTAGTCTAAGACTGGAAGAGGGTTGAGATGCCTCTCAGTATTCTCAGTGATCTGAATCTACACAAATCTTAGGTAATGCCTAAGGCCGGTTACGCTTTAGAGTCACAATCCAAGGGAGCGTACTTACCTAAGCATTGTACCATTTCCCAAAGACTTCGAGCTATCACAGTCAGCTCCAGTTGGGAATACCTACGATCCGCCTTGTAGCTCAACAATCTTAAGCAGTGACATATAGGAGATGTCACCTCGATCCGATTCAGGCTCGACAATCGCACTGGTATGTGGATTCTTAATAAACCATCGTCTTATTTTAGTTTTACAAACAATCTTAATCACATCAAGCATCACACAATGTACTAGCAAAATAGTTCCACTATGCATACAAGTTAACATGATAAGATGCATGGGTAAACAATAAGATTTAGATGCATATGCTCATAGTCATGCATGTCGTATTTGAGTAAATCCAAATGCAAGATCATGTCATGAACTAATTACGCATGGATTAAATGATTCATCATACATCACATATCATTCAAATAAGCCAAATAGTTTCAATCATTTTCCTAATAACATTCTAATAACCTAGAACTATTCGGTTAAATGCTCTAAATCTTAAATCCATATAATACATATGAGCAAGAAAGTCACGCCCACCTGATTTTGCCGTTCTTCGAGGCGACTTTGCATTTCTTCAAGCTATTCGTAAGAGTCTAAAATTCAATAATCGATAAAAATTCTTAAGTTCTTGATTCAGATTACATTTTACTCCAGATGTTCTTAAGCCTAAACAGTTTCTAAATTAATTACAAAGTTTAAAGATCAACTTAGACTATTTTCAAGTTAATTCTAAATTCTAGAACTTCATATAGTTAAAACAAAACGATTTCTAAGTTCTTAGAATTTCTTAATTTGAAATCGAAACTTTTATGACTAATTTCTAAGCTTCTAAGACTTATTCATTTGTAAATAATTTATTTAGTGCCGAGCAATTTATTTAAAAACATTAAACTTAATTTGGGTTTTAAAATAAATAATTTATGTACCATAAATCTTATTTCACTTAAAATAAGATTTTTTGATCTAGTATTTGAACTGAGATCTACAATTTTATTTTATCACTCAAACATCCCTAAGTTATTCTTTTTAATAGTAAAATATTCATCTTTAGATATTAAACTAAATTATAAATTTCTTAATCTTGTGAGTTCCAAAATAAAATTATTTCATCTTAAGATTCTTTCTTAATTGATTTGATGATTTCCAAATCTCCGAGTTCTCACAATTTAATTAATTCTATTCATATCATAATTAAATTAATTACAAACAAAATAAGACTTCTAAATAGTCTACTAAATAAAATTTTTTCTCTAATTAATTTAGGATTTTATTAGTGAAATCTTTTAATTTGGATTTCTAAAATTATTAAATTTTCCCTTTTTAAAATTACCAAACATTTAAAAGTAGTTAAAAGATTCTAATAAATACATAATTTAAATCCTTTAAAAAATTTAAACACCTAACTTAGTTAATTCAAGGTCACAAAATTTAAATAAATAATTAAATGACTAAAAAGAGTTTTTTGTACCTTTTTGAGTTTAATTTTTCGTTTAAAATTCTCATAGATTAAAACAATAGTTTGTGCTTAAAAAGGTTAAACAAAGTTTTAAATTCATGTTTTCACTACTAAAAAGTTCAATTTCTAATTTTCATTCTATGCATCTAAAATTTAAGAAGATAATTCATTTTCAACCATCCGAAAATTAGAGGTCCAAAATACACCTTTCTGATTCATATTGGTAACTGAGCATCGCTTGTCGTCTTCGTCGCGCGAACGACGTCCACGACCAACCCATATTGCATATCTATTGTCTCAACTCGTCCTTCGTTCAACAGTAACAACAAAACTAGTAGAGCCAACCAAATCTCTGTTTCAATCTTCTTGTTCAGTATCTTCACAGATCCAGTTTCACACTTCATCTTCTACATTGTCACGAACCAGTCAAACATATTCAATTCATTTCCAGCAACATTAAATAAGTCCAACAACACCTAAAAATTTCAAATCACGTTCTAATGTTCAGATCACACATCATAAGCTGGGTTTCTTTCTTTCTTTGTTTTTTTTTTTTTTTTTCAAATTTTCTCCTATTTTCTGTTCATCGTCTAATCAAACCAAAAACTCTAAAATCCAAACACATACCAGATTTCTTCTACTTTCATGTTCCATTCATCACAACCAGCAACACAAACATCACATTCAAACAGACTTCCGGCAATTCAATATTCAATTCACGTTTAACTACTCCATCACCTCTTCATTCTTCATTTTTCCCCCACCAAAAAATTTTCCAATCATATCACACATCAAAGATTCAAACTAAGAATTTAACCAGAAAGATCCTCTCTTCGTTGAATATGATGTACGTCCAACAACGGTAAATGAAATCCAGCTCTGTTCTTCCTCTGTTTCGTCTCCTTCGTCTAATTTTTGCACAAAGCCAACACCAGCAGCTCCTCATGACCAGCAGCATCAACGTCCAGTAGCCCTTCTTCTCTTCTCCGTCTGGCAGTAACGACAATAGCAGCAGCTGACGGCAACCAGCTTTGCCTGCTTCCGTCCTTCTATGCATGGTTTACTGCACAGGTTCTTCATCTTCAATGGCCGCCCTCTGTTCATGACTCCTCATCTCCCAAAAACAGAGCACCAGCCAGATTTCCAATCTTCGCTCGGCAGCAACAACAGTAGCAGCTGCAGCAGCACAACAGAGCACCATTGCTCTGTTTCCACTTCCCTTCTCTGTTTGACGCACCAAACACACACACACACCAGTAGCCATCTCCTCCGTTTCATCTTCTTCTTCATTCGACAGCCGTAGTAGCGGCAGCAGCAGCAACAATAACAGCAATAGCAACAGGAGACGACAAAACAGTTTTCTTCCTTCGTCTTCTTTTTCAACGTAGCAGCAGCAACAATAACAAAAATAGAGCACCGTTGCTCTTCTTCTTTGTTTCCCTTCCCAGCAATAGCAGCAACTGCCACGTCTTCATCTCCACTCATGCTGCGCAACAACTTCTTCTTCGTTCTTCATTTGTGCCGGAATCGCAGCAGAAGAGCTGGTTCCTCTTTAAGCTCTCGATCATCCTTCGCGGCTTGCAATCACAAAGCAGCAGCCACACTCCCATTCTCTTCTCAACACAGAGAACCAAAACACCAGTTTTTGGTTCCTCTTCTTTCAACGCCCAACCTCTTCTCTATTCGTCTTAGTGTAGCAAAACCAGAGAATTCTGGTTTCCTCCTTTCATTCCTGATTCTTCAACTGCCGCCAAACCACACCGCCCAACCAAACTTGTTCCTCTAATTTTCGATTTTTTTTATCACCTAATTAATTAAGCTGTATATTATAAAGTTATATATACCCATTAATAGTGAAATTCTCTTCTTCATTTTCATATTTCTATTATATGCATTAATTATTTTTATTTTATGTTTTTATTTATTTGAATTATCATTTTCTTACAAAAATGCTATTTTCTTTTCTATTCACGCGCAACGTAACACGTTCATAGAATTCCTGGGTGTTACAATCAAATACGAATATGTCATGCCAGTTCATGTTTGGTTTCTTAATCATATTTGTTTAGTTGAAAGCATACCATAAATAAGATAATCGTACACATGCATGGATCATATCAATAAGTAAATCATCGATAAGATTCCATCATTCATAACATGAAATAATATATAATTTAAAATCCTAATATGCTTCTAATCATACAATCATTCAAGAACGCAAACCACTATGAAATCAAAGGCATATTAACATGAATCTAATCATATTATTCAACAAAAATGGACTTATTCATATTAGAGTTTCAATAATTATAACACGATAGAGAATAAGGAGTCATTTCCACCTATATTCTTGTTTTGGGTTCTTCGAGTTTCAGAATTTGATACTTGATCCTTTGAAGTTAACTTATCAAGTTCTAGTGTTAGATTTAATGTATTATTTTATTCTCAAGTATGCTTAAATCTTCTTAAATCTTATTTTTTTCTTTAATATTTAAGATTATGATATAGTGCTCCAAAATAACTATGGTTGTTTAATTGGTCATACCTAGATGACTCAAAATTCTTTACAATTTTTGTTCCAATCTCGAAGTGTCATGGTCTATGACTTTCAGACTTGTTTTAGGTGAGTTTGAGGTTCCTAATGCATAATTATGGTCATCATGCACCCATTGTACCATTGCTATGCCTTATTCCAATGGGCCCAATTTTGTCATTATATGTGACTAACCGTTTAGGACCCACTTTAACTCTTGCATTATGTTCCTTAAATATTTTTAAGTTTTTAGATGTTTCTTATTACTCTTAATGGTATATCAAGTTATCCCAACCTTAGCCACCACTGACTGGATGCAGGGTCTTGTCCTTGGCGAGACTTGAACATAAGCCCCCAAACGCGTTGGCGCAATAAGACACCCTCGAATGTTCATTTAGCCCAGACATCATTCTGGAGTCAAACCAATGTGGGATATTACAATCCACCCCCTTAGGAGTAGTCTTGTCTTCAAGACTCACACCTTTATCACACAAAGAGTCGCTCTAATTCCATTTGTAACACCTCGGGCCCACTGTGACGATATTGTCCCCACCTTAGCCACCACTGACTGGGTGTAGGGTTTTGTTTTTGGCGAGATTCGAACATGAGCCCCCAAAACACGTCAGAACAATGAGATACCCCCGAATGCACATTTAGCCCAAGCATCACTCTAGAGTTGGTATTGACGTGAGATATTACATTTTGTGTCCTATACGGTTATGGGCTAGGGTTTCTATTTTTAATCACTTTCCTTTAATTTTAAACCACACCCCAATGGTTTCTTTTTAACATAAGTATAGGGGTTGTAACTTTCAGCCCTAATATTTTTAACATTGATGTGCATTAAAACCATGTTTTTATCTGCTTGTTTTACCCACAAATCTAGGCCATTCTGTTAGGAATTTGTTTCTTTCTTTTTTCACATGTTTCCTTATTATTCCCTTGTTGTTTTAAATGTGTAACTCACTATTGTACTGATGCTTATATGCACTAAAACACCCTCAAAACACCTTACTTTGAACATTTCATCTATGGTGCATGTGTGTGTGTATGGTTGATATTCTCTAGGTCTTGTATCCACTTTGAGACACTTTTCTTCTCTGCTTTTAGGTTACAAAATACTAATGTCTAGAGCACACAATAAGTCCATGTGTTTTGCACATAAAGTGCCTAAAATACCCTTTTTTGTGTTTTTGACTCACATATCCTAAGGGATTTGTTCATAGGGTGTTGGGCTGTCAACACTTAGTTTGACGCACATCAAAAGAGGGTAATTTCTATGCTAAAAATCACACTTTATTTCAGTCCCTAACAGTGCTCATGCGTGTACAAAAAGGAATACCTTAAACTAGGGTTTTTAAGAAATTATACCTGTTTTGATAGCCATTCTTCTTCTTCTTCTTCTTCTTCTTTTCTTCTTCTTTGGGTGACTTCTACCCTCCTTTCCCTATTGTTGTCACACCTTTTCAAGTTGCAATATCAAAAACACTAAAACATATTAAAACATGGACTTAAAACATTGAGTGGATGACATGGCCAAAAGTTACACAAAATATAGGTTAAGCATTATTTTTCAGTGTAGTTTTTGTATTTAGCATGACTTTTGAGAAGGGTTTTAACATGATTTTTTGGTGGTAGTTCAAGGGTGGTTCAAATGATTTTCTAATAATAAAATAGTAGGTTTTGGATAGTTATAGGAACATCCTATATGTAGACTCCTTTTAGGCCAAAATTATGGGTTTAAGTGGGAAAAATGATTAGATTTGGAGGGTTTTGTGGCTAGTTTCATTCTAGGGTTTAGTGGTTGATCTTTGGGAAATTTTTGAGGTTTGAAAAGATGCTAGGAAAATGTTCTCATGATGAATATAATTTAGAGATTTGGGTGGTTTAGGGTAATGATTTGATGAAGAGAAAGGAAGAAGAGAAGAATACACGAAAACATTAAACTTCACTCACCTCAAGGGTTGTCTTCTTAATTCTTCTAGTGCTCCTTCTTCTTGGATTTCATAAGGTGACGAAATGAGGTTCGAAACGGTGGAGCACCAGATGATTTCATGTTACAAAATAGGAGAAAGGGGTGGACCAATTGGTTTAAGTTTGGCAAGACAATGACGCCCAAAGTGAGTAGGGAGATGATGGATTTTGAGGTTTTTTTTCCACCTATAGAAGGTTGATTTCTTGGAGTAAAGCCTTAGGTTCTCTAACAGTGGAAAAGCATTTGAGAAAGAAAAGAGGGAGGACAGCTAAAGGAAAAGGAAATTAGAGAAATTGTTTTCCAATTTCGGTCATAATTGCCATTTTTTGTGAATATTCTCATATTCCTTTCTTCTTCTTTTAAGAAATAATTTAAATCCCATGTTCTCCTTCTATATTCTTTTAATTCCTAACACTTTGGGCTGTCCATATTTAGTGATAATGGGAGAGAATAATTTTATCTTTCTTTATTTATTTTGCTAATCTAATTAATAACATTAGTTTGGAATTTGAATTTAAAAATTCAAATTTTGCATTTCAATTTTTGGTGCCTATTTTAATATAATAATCTTAGGGTCTTTAGTGTAACTTGTTTTCCATGAGACCACTGTTAAAAATGTAACACTTGTCTTGGTTCAATTCAATGTATATTATTTATTAAATGAATTAAATGTACAGTATACTAATGTATAATCATTATTCAAGGTTACTATTAATCCATTCTCTCTTTTCTTTTATTTGATTACTAGGTTGATCACTTGTGATTTCTTTTAAGCTAATATAATTGTATGTATTTTTTCTTTGGAAGAAAGATAATCTATCGAAGCTCAAACCTGAGACATCCCTTTTATTAGTATGTTGTTTTACCCAACTGAGCTATTAGGTCCTTTTTGTCACTGAAATGTTTTATTTTATTTTAAATGTTATTGAGTTCAAGTTTTGAATTTTATTTTACTCAGAATTTCTCAATCTTGACTTACAAATAAATAAATATTATCCATGAATTATTTATAAAAAAATATTTTGATTTTTGTTTAATTGTTTATTTATTTGAAAATTTTTCTTAATTTTTTCTTTGATATTACAATCTACCCCCGTTAAAGGAGATCTTGTCCTTGAAATTTGAAAGAAGTTACCTATGTCCCACGTGGATCGATGCCATCTTCTTTAAGTACTTTTTGTGAAAAGAATTGGACACTTGGTTTGCATCTCACTCTCTAGCTCTCAAGTTACCTCTTCAATTTCGTGATGTCTTCACATGACCTTGACAAATGAGATGTTTTGGGTCCTTATGTTTTGTACTTCACGACCTAGCTTGCTAATTGCAACTTCCTCACACATGGCATCATCTTACACCTCTAGATCCGCCTAATGTATAACATGGGAGGGGTCTGGTTGATACTTGTGTAGCATCGATACATGTAACACATTGTGTCTCAAGGACATCCTATTAGGTATATTCAACTCATACACACAATCTCCGTCTCGTTGAAGGATCTCAAATAGCCCAATAAGCCTTGGAGATTATTTACCTTTATTTTTGAATCTCTAAACCTTTTTGAGGACTCACCGTCAAAAACACTCTATCACTTGCCTAGAACTCTAGAGGTCTCCTTCGTTTGTCAAAATAGCACTTCTGTCGACTTTGGGCTATGGCTAACTCCTTTGAATTATTTTGACTTGATTATTTATTTCTTCAACCAAGTTTGGACTGGAAATGTAATACCCCAAAATTTTGTCAAATAATTTAAAATAAATAAAATAAGTTAAGTGAATTAATTTCAAAGATTTTAAGAAATTTTGGATGCAAATTGTGGGTTGACACATGA
>JAJIYU010013785.1:0-13634 GCA_030144865.1 Tinospora cordifolia
TATATATATATAAGTGAACAAATAATATTTTATACACAAGTGATTATGACTACTTAACCGTAAAATGATAATTTCGCAAGCAATAATGAAATAGTCATTTTATCAAAAATTCAACACGTTAGTGACATTTAGATAATTTTTTCACACATGACACCAAATCATAACATCTTTAATGGTATATATCGTTCAATAGTTTGATGTTTTTGTCATATCAACAACTCATTAAACTTTTTATCTATTAGACTATCTTTCTTAATGGTTTACAATCTATTAAACTATACTATATTTACTTACAAGCACATTAACTCATTATTTAAACTATTTACAATATATAAAACACAAAATGCATATTTCTTTTTATAATACATATAATTTTAACTATTCACACTTAAATAAAAATTATATGTGATTATTTGAATTTTTGAAAACTCATATGTTTTATTTTTATAATTTTTTTATGAATTAAATTATTTATTTACTTTTAAAATATCACTTTTAAAATTTATTTCCAAGAAATGTTACCTAATTTTTTGAGAAATTACATAATATTTAATAAAATAATATTTATAAATAAGATTTATTTATATTTTGAAATATTTAAAATAGTATTTCAATATTTAAATATAATTTTAAACATATTTAAATATTGTTTATTTATATAAATCATAGTTCGTTGTTATAGAAATAATCTTTAAATTTTATATTTTGTGAAAAATCTAGTTTTATTTCTAGACTCTGATATATTAAAATGGTTAAAACTTTCTTAAAGTAATATAAAACGATTAATTAAATATCATACGTAAACAACAATTATATAACATTTAATAATTAACTACATTACTTAACGAAATGACGACTAAGTATTATGATATAAAAAATACTAGTTTTCATCTTCATTACCACCAAAGTATACCTAAATATTTTTTTACTAAGTTTAAGTGAAGACGATGCACTTCCTGATCACGTAGTTCTGCATTTCTTTGAAGGTACTGTTGAAAATTTGTACTACTCCTTGATTAACAAGGATCTTTCCCTTTATCATCACTCCAATTTGTGATTATACATCTTTCATCCTCAATAATCATATTATATAATATTATGTACAAATAAATTATATCTTTTAATTTTTTCATGTTTCAAAATTAGCCAGGGCCCCCATAAAATGGTCTAATTAGGTTGAAGCAAACTAAATGCTTGCTTAACGTCATTTCTTGCAACTTCTCGCATTTACTTAAATTTAATCCTTTTTTGATGTTAGAAATGAAAACACTTAACAGATGTTGTCCATTTTGGATATCCGCTATCAACAAGATAATACCCTTTTGTGTAATTTGTGCTATTGATAGTGAACTATATGCCTGTAGCACTTTTGCAAAGGACATCATTGAACAAAAGACTTTGGTTGAGAACATTTATATTATTGTTAGATTCTACAACTCCAAAGAATGCATGACATATCTACAAGTTTGCAGAAGCCACCACTTCTAGCGCGATTGTTGGAATCCCTTGATTACCTCGAGTAAATTAACCTTTCTAAGCCTGTAATACCCTGAAAACCCTGTACTTGATGCAATGAAATCCAATGTCCATTCAATGAAATTTTGGTGCAAAATAAAATTGGGTTCATAAAAACTCTCATTTAGTAACCTTTAGGGACCCAAAACAACTTGAAATAAAGTAAGGACATGAACCGACCGATTAGACAACATATCCAAAAATCAAATTAGGACAATTGGACAACATATCCAAAAATCAGGAGAGTCCAAATTAGGAAAGAATTGAGAATAGGGGTAGTTTGGAAAATCGAAATAACCCAAAATGAAACGGGATGACATGACCTAACAAAGTAGATGATATATCCAAAAATCAGGACAATTGGTCAAAATTTGGATTTTCATTTGTCTAGTGACTTCAGTGGGTTCCAAATAAAGAAAGTATATGAAAGGAAAGTCACTTTGGACCAAATTATACCTTAAATTTTTCATTAAGTTCATGTGATTCCAAAACTATAAGTTAAAAACCACAATTTCTTGTAAATAAGGAGATATTAATTTTTATTTAATTTTTGTGAACCCATGAATGCTTGACCACCCCTAAGCATGTGCAAGTTACATGGGTGGAACGCTATGATCATATACATTGTAACACTCTGATTCTCAATTGGACCTCTCATTACGTGCTATGGGTCGTCGCCTGTTGAGAATGAAAATGGTACTAAAATTCTCATTCTATCAAAATCTTTTTCTTCAATTTCAATTTTTAGTCTGGTAATTAGTTTCAAATAAATATCTCAAAGCACATTTCGCACAAAACAAAAGATCAAAATAATTTCTCAATACATTTACCAGATTTTCATAGTTAAATAAGACAACCTTAAATCAGAGATTACAAATAATAAATCACGCAGCGGAATCAATTTAAAAACTTTTATTAAAACAAAAAATGTTAAACATATAATATTGTTCAGTAATCTAATTGACTGAATTTAAAACCAAAATAATTACATGAAAATCAATTTAGTAGAAATAAACAAAATATGACCTCCAAAGTCTTCTATCCCGAATAATCTCCCCATGAGATTATTAATCAATAGTGAGAGTCTTCTAACATAGGTTATGATACTCTATGTCTAGGTGTACCTAAAAAATAAAATGGGAGTGAGCTCAATAGCCCAGTGGATCATTCCTACACATCACACGCATTATACAGATCAAAATTCAAAACATCACAAACACTTTCAAACATTAGGCGTCTCAACATTCATTTGGTTTTGGTCGAAATTTAAAACCGGAAGAGGGTTGAGATGCCTCTCGGTATTCCCTGTAATCTGAATCAGAAACACATCTCAGGTAACGCCCAAGGCTGGTTACCTATCAGTATCACAATCCGATGGAGTGTACTTGCTAGCATGAAGTACCATCTCTCAAGGACTTCTAGTTATCCAGGACAGCTCAGGGTTGATAATACCTATGATCCACCTTATAGCTCGTCGATCTCAAGCGGTGACATATAGGAAATACCACTTGGATCCGCTTCAGGCTCGTCGATCGCATTGGTACGTGGATTCTTAATCCACGTACAAATTCAATCACACTTAGGCATTTCACAATCCAATAGATAATTTCTCAAATTATGCATACAATGCAATAATAATATGAATAAATAACTAATGTTATGAAATGCCATCTACATGATAGTAAGGTGAATAACTAAAGCTATCTAATGCATTTCCTCTATTTATGCATGTCATGAAATATATATGCATGAAATGAAAGAGTCATCATTCAATCACACCATTATACATGCACATCATTCTAGCAAATCAAACAAGTTCAAACAAATGTTTCAAATTTTAAATCTACATAATATGTAAGAGCAAGGAAATCACGCCCACCTAGATTTCTCGGGTTTCCCGAGCTTTTGCCTCATAGAGATTTCTTTACGTTTCGAAGTCATTAATCTGCAATTAACAATCACAATACTAAATCTCTAAGCTCTAATAATTTATTTATAATTAATTAAAGTAATTCTAGGTTTGAATATTCTTAAACTCTCATATTTACTTTATTCTACGCTAGAGCCTTTTCCAAAAATCCTTATTTTTGTCAGATCTCAAAATAAATCTAACCTAGGATCACTGATCCTCTAGAATCTCCTTCATTACCCCTCTTTTAATTTCAAAAATAATTCATTCATATTTAGTAAATTTCATTCCAATTGAAATTAAGGTTTTCACATCAAAAATTTGAACTGAACTCTAAAGTTAATAATTATTACATAAGAAAACGTCTAATTCAATCTTCTTCAACTTAAATAAATTAAATTTCAATCTTAAAACTCTCTAAGAATTTCCATAATTCCCAAATAAATAATTTCTACCTAAATAAGACAATTCCAACATTCCAATATTCGCCTCTAACCTTCAAATAATTATTTCTATCAAAACAAAACCATTCGAATAATTAATATTCATGTTTAACTCCCAAATTGTGACAAATAATTTAAAGCTCTTATCTTGAACCTCCATAACTTTAAAATTATCGTCCATTCACCTCCATAAAGTTCATTTAGATCAGAACTAATAATTTAAGACACTAAAACTTGAATTAGAGGCCCAAATTCAAATCTTTAATTTTGAGGAGTTCTTAATATTTTAATCCCTTTCTTTGCATTTAAATAAATCAAATAATAGATTTTTAATCAAATTCTCTGAATCTCCGAACCCCTTGAATTTTAATAATATTCTTTTTCATTTCCACAAAACCCATTCACATCAAATAAAATTTATTAAGAATGACATAAGACTTCCAATACTAAAAACCCCCAATTCCAGATCAAAGATCTCAATTTTAAATTGTAAAACTCGTAAACTCCAAATCTTGATTTCAATACTCAAAATCAAGCAAATTCATCATTTTAAGCCAGTCAAAACTAAAAGATTCGAGGTAAATATGATATACCTTCCAAATGATTTATAAAATAATCTCACAAATATTTATTGCTCTATAATTTTCTTCTTGACAATAGAAAATTTACATATTAAATTTTTAGGCCTCTACTACATTTTCAAATTAAATAAAATAATCTAAAGCTTAAAACCATTCAAAAATTCCCTTAACTCTTAAATAAATAATTTCTACTTCAGTAAGAAAATTCTAATATTTAATGTTTGCATCAAGGCTCCAAATAATTTCAATCTTCAATCACCGAACTCCCAACTACAATTAGAATTACCATTCACGTTCATTCTAGGCCATCTACATAAAATTCTTTATAAAAGGGTTTCCAAAATTTTGGATTTCCCATTTCACCACATCACCATACAAAACTATATTTATTTTCTTCCAAATTTAGAATAGAATAACTTTAATTCTCACTATTACCTCATATGTTGAGTAGATTGAATTTTATGTTTGCCCAAAGGATTCTCACATCCAAAACCTCCAGATCCTTTCAAAAACTTGTGGATCCATAAAAAACTGCAAATGAATAGTCAAAACTTCCAGAATTTAATCTAGAATTACTAATTCATCAATTTAAAAGGAAAATCTGAGCACAATTCGCTCCAGATCATTTCGTGCTTTAAAAAACCCCAAATTGTTGATCCCTTTAGCGATTTTGATATGGTTAGCCTATGGAAATTGATTTGAATGATTTTAAAGCTTTAAAATCTTATCTTAGACACTTAAAATTGCTCTAGATCTGATCTGGATCATTTTGGCTATCTCCGGGCGAAAATCGTACCTCCGGTGACCAAGATTGAACACCCCCAAATTATGTTCTGTTTCGTTCCCCTCTGTTCTTTGTTTTCTCTTCCCTGTTTCAGTTAAAAGTGAGATGAATAGTAACTCAGTTGAACATTATCCGCAAATGAACTATAGTTACTGTTCATAGGAAAATTTTTTGCCTAGTTTCCCCTTTTTTACCGAAATCAGTTCAAAAACCTCCCATAAATATCTTTTTTATTTTTTTGATTTTTTTTCCAATTTCAACCAATGTGATTTATTTTATTTCTTTAATAAATATTATAATAAATATTTAAATCTTATTTTCAGACATTTTTATATTTATTTAGTATTTTTTTAAAAATTATTTATTTCTTTTTCTCTTTTTCCTTCTAAAGTATTATTAAATCTAAAAATTATATTTTTATTTATTTATTATTATTATCTTTTTTTTTGTAAAAACTATTATTTATTTTATTTTTATTTTTTTGTTATTTTATTTTAAATTCTCATTTTTTTACAAAAATAATATTTTACTTCATGTTTACAAGCGACATGTATGCGCTTGTAGAATTGCAGGGTGTTACATACACCCTCACCCTACCCAATTGTATGAGACTTAATGATTGTTTGGAAACCATGAAGAGTGGTTCCATGCCTATTTGTGATGATTTGATGATTTAAAGAGATATAGAAAAGTTTCTTATATGCATGAGAACACAAAAGAAAAGAAATAGAAAGTTTCTATGAGCTCAATTAAGAATGGTATCTCATGTTGATTCAAGAGCCTAGATTGGAAGTTTGGAACCATGATCATGTGTTCATCAAATTTAGATCATGTACACACTAATCAACCATACTGGACGTCAAAGGAAGGAATAAGAAAGTTTCCATGTACTACACACACATGGCACACAAGTAAATGAACTCAATTAGCAAGTTGCCTATGTGTAACACTTAAAAGAATAAAGGAAACAAAATTAGCAAGTGATCACATTATCTAAATCATATGCATACGAGAAAATAAGAAAATTTTCTATTAAAATATACACTCACAAAGAGAAGGAAAGATTCCTTGCTCACAAGATCTCGCCTAATTAGAAACTCCCATTTATGCTCCCTCATGATGCCAAAAAGAGGAAAAATCCAAGATATTCTCACATATACACTTACTAAACTAGATATACTCACAAAATCTCTTCAAAGAGGACGTCCTAACTAATATACGAACCGTTCCAAATTTGATTTAATAATCACACTTAAATAAGAAAACACATATATGCTCACACATTAATAGAAAGCCTTAGTGGTCCCAATTTTCAAATCATGAGCAGACTTGCCCTATTATATGCAAACCATCCCTTGTGTGTTTGGAAACTTGCCCAAACTTTGTGAGCTGCCCAAGACGTTCACTTATGCTTACTAAAAATCTATGTAAACCCCCTCTACGCTCTCATTCTTCCCATCCCAAGAATAAGAGTTAAGATTTATTCTTGTTCTCTCTAAAGCCTTCTTCTTTGCATCTCTTCTCACTTCTCTTTTCTTTTGTGCTTATAAATGAGAAGCTTCGATTTCAGTATTATAGTGAGTTGATTTGAGTGATTTTTGTTCGTGTTTGAAAGTGCTTGAACGTTGGGAACCTTTGCTGGATTTTTGGGAGAATATATCATAAGGTGGAGGAGATTTCTAGAACACTATCTTCTTATTTTTAATTCCTAGCAGTTTATGCATGTTTAGTTTAGATTTCAATATGCTTAATATCGGTTAACATGTTTCATCATGTTTTATTTTCAGTTTAGCATGTTTTTATGTTCTAATCACTCATTAGAGCATGTCATGTTTACAATCCATGTTTAGGATTTATTTTAAAGTTTCAAGCATGCCATATATTGTTTCCATGCTTTTTTGGTTGTTTAAAATTTTGAGATTTATATTCTGAATTTCTTTTAATGATTATGTGATTTAAATATGAAACTGAAGATGAGAACCATGTACTGTCACAGTGACCCTTATATGTGTTCTTAACACATGCTTGAAGTGTGTAATTGCAAAGTGCAACTAAGGGATACTTGGTATGTAGCATTTAATGGAAAGTAACAAAGAAATATCTTTCCACCCTAAAGAGGGATATTTAAATTAAGAACATCAAGGGAGTAGAACCCCTTTCAGTCATAATGTCAACTTGAACCAATTTGATGTATAAATCACTTAATGTTTGAAAGTGTGAGAATTTGGATGTGTTAGAAATTAGAAATAATAAGCTAGTTGTTTGATGGATGATCTACTGGGCTATGTGGTCACCCCTCTCTTTTTAACATTTTTAGGAAATTGAATATGATGGCAATGAAAATTTAACAATAGCTATATTTAAAAAGTTTCTATTTTTAAAAATTTTCTTTTTTTTCCAATGTAAGGGCATGTTGCTCAATTTAGATTTATTTGACCTCCACTGAATTTTATTTCAATTTTTAAGAGCTATGTACTCTCTTTCAAGTTCTAATTATTTGAATTAAAGCATGTAATCTTTTACTTATTTGAGTGAACAAGAGTTTAAAGTATGTACTGTTTTATTTTATTAAGTAAATAAAGAGTGAATATTTCTTTTATCTCTATTGTAATAGTCTCATTAAATTTAAAATTAAATAAATGGGTCGTGTGCTCATTGAAAAAAGATAAGACTTGAGATAATAGAAAATGATGCAAATTGTGTACTTGTAAATATAACATAAGACCCAACCCGCCTTGTGGTTGAACTTAAACCTATTTCTAGGGGGTTGGGGTGTTACAAAGCCAGTGCATACAATTTATGCTTCCTAGATTGCTAGGAAAGCTATGATATTGAGAATGCAATCAAAGAAAACGTTAAAATATTCATTATTTGGTCTTCTAAGTTATGTATGTTTGAAAATATCGATCACACATCAACACAAAATTGCAGCACATTCACTGATCGTTAAATACTTACCAAAATGATTGGTTATTGCTACATAAGCTAATTGTCATATAGCAGCAGTGCATATCTAAAATGGGGAAAGTTATTGTTACTAGTTGATTCAAACTTTAATTGAAAATATTCTGAATTATTTTCAAAAACATCTACAATATGTAAGAATAATGCCTTGTTTATTAAAACCCTCGTTGGAACATAGTAGTAGAATAAACTATTTCATCATTAAAATAATCTTTGAGAAGTCATTAACGTTTTTGCTATCTCAATCAAAATGCATTCGTTGTCTTGGACAGATGCTAAATGCTTTATTTTGCTCTTTAGAATTATCCAAATACTTATTGATTAAAAAATATTTGTTTTTTCTTTTTAATTACACATGATCTATTAGTGTATTTAACTCTTACTACACAAACTTAATTGAGACTAAAGTATGATGTGATACCCCAATTCCCAACCCGTTCACAAATATTACATCTGAGTCATGTATGGAGAAGCACACCCTTTTCGCATTTAATTCCATCGATGTGTATGTTGAAAATCAGGATGTTATTGTTACAAATATAAGTAACTAGTCTCCTAGACATACCAGGTTACATATATTCAAATTTCTAATCTCCTGGGGTTAGGAATCAACATTCATATCAATGAAAACTAAGGTTTGGCACATACTGCCAACTTCTTACTAGTGATAACCTCAACACCTGAATAGGTTTAAAGGGGCCTATGTTCAGCTTAAAAATAGAAAGTAAAGTTCATTTCCCATAGTCGCCTTGATTGTGGGACCCACAAATATTAAGACACATCTCGTCAATGCTCATCATTACGAGCATTCTTCAATAATCACCTCAAAAAGAAAAGTGGGGTGAGCTCAAGAGCCTATTTGATCATACGCGGTACATCAATAACATTATTCAAGCCAAAACATAAAACATGTAAACACTTATTAATGTATTAGGCGATTCAAACATTTTCATTATTTTTTAGTTGGCTTTCCAACCGAAAGGGTTAACCTTGATGTTCTCTCCTCGTATTCACATTAAGAAATAAAATAGATGACAAGTTTAAGCTCATCACCAAGGGTTATAGGGACACACCCATCACCTAACATCTGAGAATTTGGGACACACCCATTATTCCATCTTTGGAAACTAGGGACACATCTATCATTCATTATCCTAAGAACACCAACAGTGATCCCTCATGGACCATTGCGCCGGTACATGGTTCTCTTATTAATTAAAGTTATTTCAGATATCACACAACATATTGTTCTCAACATGCTTATCATCTCATAAGTTTAATAAGAAACATGGTTACGTAGATACATTCAGCGTGCTCATCATCTCATATGGTAAGAAGCATGGTCACATAGATATATTCAGCATGCTCATCTTCTCATCAGGTAAGAAACATGGTTACATGGGTACATATTGTGAAAGTACATAAATAACAACATAGATATAGATCATGTCATTTAGCATACATCATGAAAATGGAAGATCATGGTATTCGAACATTATTCAAGTGTACCTAGCATGCTTCTAAGTGTTTAATCAATGTAAACAAACACATGTTCAGTATTTAAAACCTAGATAATACTAGGGAGTAGGGTAATTACTTCCACCTATTTATTAATTTCCTTGGACCCTTGTATTATTGCCTCAATCGTTTTTAATCATCAACCTTCAAAAACCAAGACCATTACTCTTAGAAATTGAAGTATTCTAAAATTTTTAACCATACTCTTAAAACTCTTATTTCAACCTTGTATCTCATGTGCCAAGTGGCATTTTAGACAGGTTAAAGTGTTGATTTGCTTTGGTGTACTTGCAATATCCCAAAAGTCCATAAGACCTCCATGTCAGTAGTGAATAGTTAAAATAAATAAATAAATAATAAAAATACTCAAAAAATCATGTAGAATAAGTTCAAACAAACTTAGAATGAATATAAAAATGATATATATTTAGAAAACACGAGAAATGGCACAGAAAAGATGCAAAAATGGTAACTTTACTGGTTACTGCGGTATTCAAAATGATTACTTCAGTAATCAAAATGATTATTGCGGTAATGTCGGACAAACCCAAATAAATGAGAAAACAGGCATCATTTTGGTTACGTAGTCACCTACCACGGTAATGTGTGATTACTACAGTAAATATGTCTCGTTACCGTAGTAAATGTATCTCGTTACAACAATAATGCTAAGCAAAATCGAAAATTGATGCGTTTCGATTACCGCGATAGCCTACCGTGGTAATGTGCCAAAAAACCCTAATTTGGATGTTTTAATCATGCAATTCCCGTAGTAATTGGAGTCATTACCTTGGTAATTCGCAAAAATTATAAATATGTGTGATTTGCACGCAAAAACCTTAATTTTCACGCACAGTTATATAGAAACCTTCCTAGCTGCCATAGATTGACCCTTCTTCTTCCCAAACACATTCTAAAGTATTCCTAATCTATTCAAACCATTCTCTACTGGTTTGTCAAGCTTAGATTCACGAAGAACAACATCATCAAGGATGGATCTAAGTTAAGACACGATTTAGAACAATTCATGCAAAGGTAAATCATGAAGCTCTAGCTTGAATCATGATTTTCTATCATGGTTGGACATTTTCTTAAGTATATGCTCGTTGCTTGTGAAGCACAGATCGTTGGGAGTGTTTGGAGCTTCATTTTGGCAAGAAGTGAAAGGGAAAAGTGTGGAACACCGAGGTATAAAGATTTCCTTTAGTTTGATATGTGTTTTCAGCTAAATGTGCGTATTAGAGTGTTAAACACAAGAGGAAACCATGAACAGGACGATGCACGCACAAGCGTTGCATTTCCTGAAAATCCTGTAGTTACCGCGGTAACATACACACACAGAGCATGAACCACTTTGGTTACCATGGTAACTGATCGTAGTAACGTGTTGAAAAACTAGTAAGCACATTGGTTACTATGGTAACCAACCACGGTAAATGTGTCACCGATTTTGGCGACCAGGTAATGCATTCCAGTCCCTATTTTTTGAGTTTTTATGCATAGATCTGAGTGACTGCAACAATGCCCTTCTCTACTGCAGTACACAAAAGAATAACATGATATTACATACCAGATGTTACCTAGATGCACACCAATTACTACTTAGATTAAGTGTACATTGAATCATGGTTTAAGGGTATTGAATTATGATATCAAACTACTAAAGGTTGAAGATTTGAATCATTAGAATGAGGATAAGAATAAGCGGAACATAACAACAGGTGGAAGTAATTACCCTGCTCCCTATTATTATTTGAATTTTAATGCTAAACATGTGGTGTGTTTGCATTTCTTGAATGCCTAGAAACATGTTAGGATGTTGTTTATAAGATTTGTGAATGACATGAATGTATGAATGCTAGAATAACATGAGTTATATGTCCATGTTCAGTGTTACAAGCTTTATAACATGAGATGATTGTTGCTTTATTTATGTTTATATGAGATAATCAACATGATTACTTTATTGTGGAATGATGTGTTATACATGATGAAATGATAACTATGCTTGTTATGAGATGTTCATTAACATGAGCAAAGATAAAATAAGAATTGAACCATGTACCGTCATAGTAGTCCACGGGGGATCACTGTGGGTATTCTCGCGATAAGGAATGATCAGTGTGCCCCTAGCTTCCAATGATAGAACTATGGGTGTGACCCTAGTTCTTTGGTGATAGAGCGATGAGTGTGACCCTAGTTCCCAGGTTGGGTAATGGGTGTGCCCCTGTCCCATTGGAATCTGGGATGTAGTGCATTTTTCTCGTCTTCTTCGATATGTTAATGATGAGAGAACACTAGGGTTAGACCCTTTGGTTTAATTAAAAATTGATGAACAACTAAATGTTTAAAACACCCAACATTTGATAAGTGGTTGCATGTTCTGTGTTTGATTTAAATAATGTTATTAATGTATTGTGTAAGATCCACTGGGTTCTCGAACTCAACCCAACATTTTCATTTTAGATGATCTTTGAGATACTTCGAGTTACTATACAACTGGGTACTGTTTAGATATTCACAGACTTTGTTGGGGAGGCTGTGACTTGATTTGCTTTATTTCTGTTTTTGAACATTAGTCGAATTGGGTAGATGACCCCTTTTTTTATTGGCTATCTTATTGTTTTTAGGAGTTGGTATTGGGCCACATAAGCTTATTTTTCAGACTATTACTTGAACACTTTATGTCTAGTTTTATTCAATTTAATCCATGAGTTTTGATGAGATTTATTATGTTTTACCTATTGATATCTCTTGGTGTGTCTAAGAGATTGATGAATTATTTGTATGAGATCTCGTATGTCTAGAAGATATTTAATGAGAATTGAATATGAGAAAAGTAATGTCCCGATTCTCGGCAGATGATATATGTGCTGACATTTAATGGCATGTCTCTCCATGCATGACAGATGTGATAGAAATGAAGGATCGAGAATTGGGGTGTTATAGTATCATAATAGAAAAGACGAGTACTGCAATAACTAGGTGAGGAGCAAGAAGAAAAAAATGACGTATTATTGCAGTAACCAGAATAGAGAAGTGAGAGACAGGAAGAAGGATTTGATGTATTTGCATTACCGTAGTAATCAGAACGATGACAATAAGGATTAAGAGGAAAAATATGCATTACCATAGTAATGTGATACCATTATTGGGGTAACCAGAGAGTAGTGTGTAAGAAACGAAGCAAAAAAGACACAATATTATGAGACAATACTGTAGTAACCATCATGAAAACATCCTTTCACGCTTGTTTCTCTTATCTCTTATTTTCCTTTTGTTCATGGCATTCCAATGCATTGAAACCTAGACTACGAAACATGCATTTAGTATGAAGGAAAGCTTTATACCTCACTATTTTGCTTACAACCTTATGATCACCACCGAAACTGCAACAATGGCTTCTTGGGTCTCTTTGTATGGTTTTGTTTTGATATAGGAATGAATTCATTCTTAAACAGCATGAAAGACAATGAAAGAAACATGGATCTTGTAATGGAACTAACATATTAGCTTAGTATGGTTGTCTGTGATGATATCATAGTCTGAAGTCCTTACTGTACATGCAGTTTTCTTCTATTTTGGTTTGTGTGGTAGTTGAGAGAAGACGGGATGGGGAAGGATCAGTCCAGAACGTGTGAGGATGAAGGGACACGTCGACAAGAGGTGACTGACATAGGTTCGCGAGAAGAAACATGCAATTGTTAGATCGAACGAATGATATTAGGGTTTTCGTGTAGAGTTTTTAACTTACATTTTTATGTATTACAGCGGTAGTGCAATTAATTACTGCGATAATCAAAACGATTTATGTAACACCCCAACCCCCATGTTTCTTTGATTTGAGTGTTGGACCTAACCACCGTTCTTTTTGACAGTGGACTTAACCAATATGTGGGTTGGGTCCGTGCTACTTTACA
>JAJIYU010013786.1:0-13626 GCA_030144865.1 Tinospora cordifolia
TTAATTGATATTATTTGCTAATAATTTAACATTATTAAAATTATGTGAAGAGTTATAAAAGTAGAGGTGAGAAGTTTAATCTCTATATATTGCAGACAATGAGTTCACTTATATTATAATTAATACTTACAACCTATCAAATTTCCCTTCATCATATAATAATCTATTAACATCTTTAAAAATATTTTTTACATAAATGTCTATACTATTATAATAAGAATACTTTGAATAGTTGACAGTGAACCTTTTCTTCTACCTAAAGTACCTTTAAATATATATATATATATATATAATTTAAATTAATGGTTTATACATTTAAAAAAGTATTTTTAAAAATAACTAATTTTTAATTTTTCTTTTCATTCTACATTTTAAACAATTTTTTTAGTTTACCTTTTTTAACTTTTAGTATTTATTTTTAATTATCCTTACTAATCATTTTTAAAAACATTTAATAATTTAATTTTATTAAAACACATAGTATATAACTTAATTTTAGTAAAATATATTTTTAAATTATTTTTTTTTAAAAAAATAAGTGCCCTTGCAGGTACGCAATTACCAGTGACATACAATAGCAGTATAACAATTCTTTGTTTTTTCAACAAATTGTTTTTGTCAATACAGAAGAAAGGAGGCCCACTGATTTTGAAAGAACACTAATTAATTGTAGTAGAATGACTGGCAGGTTTTCTGTAACGTCAGCAGATAAGACTAAATTGAAACAATCCAACAATTACTGAGATGGAAATAAATACAGTCAAATTAGGGATGTAGTCATTTTAGTGATTCAAGGGACGGGGAACTGCATAGCAGCATATGTATAAGTGTAACAGACTAACAGCACAATTGAAAGAATTGCTAGAGGAATGCAAAATGGTATCCTCACATTGCGGATGAGTGGATGATCATACCTCAGCTCAACCTGAAACAGTTGAAATGTATGCCAGGTATCTCTCGTCAATTTTGGCTGCCAAATAAAGGGTGGGTTGGTAAAATATAAGGGTAAAAATTCGTGTTATCATATTATAAATGAGTTATGTTATAGATATTATAAATATAAAGAAGTTATGTCATAACTAGATTCATATTCGTATAATTGATATAACCTACTTAACTTTTTTATAATTAATTTTTTATAAAAAATATTAATAAAAATATAAAATAAATTAACTTTTTAAAATTATATTATTAATAAATTAATAAATATATTAATTTTAAATTAATTTATTTATAATTTATCTATTAACTTATTTATAATCGTGTTAAATGTATCATTTTTAGATTTATTATATTAATATATTTATGACCTAAATTTAATCGTGTCTAATCGTGTTTGACTCAAAACTATTTAGGCTAAACTCAAATCTATTAATTTTATATCGTTTTTGAGTTTAGTTATCCTGTCATGTAACAAATTGTCACATCCAACAAAATGATATCTGTTATCCCCTCTTGTGGGAGAGGTTGGAAAACATAAATAAATAAAAATAAAAATAAAAAACAGAAAAGGAAGATAATAGCGCTAAGTACCACTATCGTGATCCTAAAATTAAAATATTACTGCTAATGAGGTACGCCCGAAGAGATGAAAGATAAATAAAAATCTTTCTAACACTGTCACACACATGGGAGTACCGCTATAGTAATCCTAAAATTGCAATATATTTTTTCTTTTATATATAAGTAGGTTTCTGGGTACTTTTAATTTATTTAACCAAAATCTTGTCTGTAAAACAGAAGGAAGAAGCCAATTATACTTTTATTTTCATGATTTTAAAAAGGTTCTGGATCTATATGCATGAATTAAAATTTAAGGGATCCAATATATATATAAGTTCGTATTAATGGTTAGTAGAAAAAGTTAATTATGGGTTAAAGATTGTAATTTTAGACAATATAAAATATTTGAATGTGGGAATTTAGGGGAAATAAGAGATTAATTCAAATGTTTTTGAGGGTGATTGTTAGGCGAGTACCATGATGACATAGTTACTTGAACCACATAAGAGACTAATTCAAATTTATTTTACATCAAAATATTTATAAAAAAATATTTATAATATTTACATCAAAATATTTATAATCACTTCAACCACATACATTGTTTTACATTATTGATGAGTAACATGATGATAGATACATAACATTATTTCACTGAGCTTTTTAATGTGCTTCATTCATTTATTTTCTTTCCTTCAAGATTATCCAGTGCCTACCAGAAGGATGAGAGCGTATCGTATTGACTAGTACCGCTCACTTTGTTGAAAGAGTATTATTAACCTACACATAGACGTAAGAATACTTTACTGTTATTTATTTATAAAGTTCCACATTTAATTAGATCATGTAATAGTCTAAGTTTATAAACCTTATTATTTAGCTTCAAAAATGTGATTTTGGACGTAAATATTGATGATTTATTAATAATCATCTATATCTGATTTATGTGTTATAGGCTTATTTAGCAATAGGTTACGTAGCAGATTTGAACTTTACCTGCATAAAATTTGTGTCGTATATATCTGAGTTACTAGGGAGTGAAAGCAGTGCCGGCCCAATAATATCGGGGGCCCAAGGCAAAACGATAATTAGGGGCCCCAAAAATAATGGTTAAATTAATTTATAATTTTTTTAATTATATATATACATGGGTTTCTAAAAATAAGGGGCCCCAAGGGCGAGGGGAGCCCAGGGCCGTCGCCCTTTGGGCCCCGCCTCGGGGCCGGCCCTGAGTGAAAGCCTGGGCGACTCGCCTCTTCTTGGCTTGAGGACGGCGGGTCGTCACAGATATTATTTCATGGGTTCTGATCTATCCGAGTGCATGATCCTGCAAATGGTGGTTTCAGGGAACTATAAAAAAAAAAAAAAAGTTGAATTTTGATATGAGTATCAGAAATAAACAGAGCACAGGAAATTGGTAGAAACTAAAAGAGAAGCATTTGAAAATCTAATAAAAGATCCCTTTCAAGTTCGAATTGTCACTGTAAGAAGTGATAACAACTGGACTCAAAACTTTATTATGTATAAGACCACGAGTGCTACGGAAATCAAATGGCTAAACAAGTAAACATTATCCTGGGAATAACTGATAACTATGAATAAGGCATGTGCAATCATAGATTGTACTTAACTGTTAGATCCAAATGCCTTTTTTTTCAATCAATTTTTAAGGAGCATATATTTGCTACCATTGATTGGTTAGGTGAGCTTCGGACTCAGATAATACTTTGGATCTCTGAAAAATCTTTCTATTGTCTCTGCCTTTGCCACTGAAAGGTCAGTTTTCCCCAAAATTTGCTGTTTTGTTGCTCTGGATATTGCTTCAATGGAACCAATTGCTTGGTTAAGCTGAACAAAGACAGGCCAAATAGGAACGATATATCACACGAGTTTAGCAACAGCCACCTTTATAAAATATGCAAAAGATAAAGGCATCCTATGACAGATTAATGCAGAAGAGTAAGATTCACAAGTCAACTGGCTGCAAGTCCTTTCTAAGCAATTCAACTAAATTAAATCATGATTTCTCCCATCCTGCTCAAGAAAACTAAAATATCCTTCCAGATACCAATTTCTGGGGCATAGAGAACACCTTAATAACCAGTGATAGAACCTAAGTTTCTTTTGGTTCATAATCAACCAGATGGTACGTCTCCACAAATTTACCGAAGTTCCTAATAATGTAAATGACTGAACCAGATGGCCATTCTACAATTTTGTTTGTCATGTCAGCTATCAAGTATGATGACCACAACCTAGTGGGGTGGCATACTGTATAATGTGCAAGGTAATTTTTTGAAATGGAGAATTGTGGCTTGTCCAAGTGTCTCCTCAGCTTTATCTTGATTAATGGCCACAAAAAACGTACATTATTCACACGCATGGAAATCAGAAGTCCATTCTCCCCATCCGTGAAAGGTAAAAAAAAGGCTTAATGTCATATTACCGCATTTGCATCATGACTGTCTATTCCAGGAATAGAGGTCAACACACGGCGGAAAGCATCCATTCCCTCAACTGCTCGCTGCTTCTTCACAGTTACAATATCATATACTCAGACCATGAAATGTGAAAATGAAACGGAAAGGGGAAATGCTATAACTTACCTCAACCTTCAACTTGGTTATGGCATCTTGCTGCTTACACACTGCAGAGTGCACTTTTAATTGAGAGCTACTTGAAATGGTTTCTTTAATTGTATCTTGAGACAGTAATCTAACCTCCTCGAGCATGGGCAATCTTAACAATCTTTTCAAATCCCATTTCTAAGTTTTGAACTGGCACAAATGTTGGCCTGCCAAGCACCATTCCATTTCTTCACCAGAAAAGCACCAATAACCCCACCAAAGAAAAAAATAAGAAATCCATGGACAAATATAAAGCAGCCTTGCAAATACTGAATCACCAAAATGTAACATGACATAGAACTTACTCAAAGTAAGAGCAAACAAAAGAATCATTCTGCTCTTTGGTAGGCAAGGTTACTACAACGTATAGATGCCCAAATTGCCCCTTCAGTCTCTGTACTCTGAGTAATGCAACAGGATCAAACACGATAAACAGTAGAAACTTAAGAGTGATGGTAGCTGCAGGTTTACCTGTTATAGATGGCAGATGTGCTACCACATTCCCAATTAGTAACAAAAACAAACGCAACTGACAAGCCCCCACAGTTGAAAATAAAGTCCTGCAATTCAATTTTGAAGCTTTAAACAATAATTCCAGTAAAAGGCGCTACAAGAGAAGAGAACAATTACAGGTGCAATTGGCACAAAGTTGAGTCGAAACGAGTTTGCCCTGAGAAAAGAGGAAATGAAATTAATGAATGAAGGATGCTGCTCATCTCTCCATTCGTTTCTCATCATACAAATGCCACTTCCTGAGAAAAGTAAAAGGAAAATCATGAGTCCTCCCTACCATTCTTCATCAGCTTGCCAACCTACTTGATCATCATAGTATAACTGCATATGACATTCTCAATTTTGGTGTATTCAACTCTGTCTACAAGGATTGCATTGGTTTATGTACACGAAGAAAATGATAAGCAATAAAACAAACAGCATCTGGATTGTTAAATGGAAACAACTAAATTCTAAAGCTACTACCAATGTAAGCTTCATAAGAGAATCATATCAAATGCTTTTACTTGCGTTCACATAGAAAGCAGTAAAGGCAGTTGCAACAAACAGGTGCAACAATCAATGTTAACCAAAAATAACTCAAATATACTAGCAATGAAAGTGTAAGTGAACCTGTGCATTCCAGTGGTAATCAAAACAAAATGAAAAACGACTAAAATATAAGGAGTGCATTACTGAGAAACCAAACGAATGCCGCTCATTCCTAAGGAACTAAAGAGTCCACGAAATTGAAGATCACAAGATAACACAAAGGTAAATCATGAGTCCGAAATTATGAGCGTGCGCTGGTCCGAGAAAATCTTTAGGTGTTAGGCAGATCAAAGTTAGCATATTAATCTGCAGAGTCATTGAAATGCTGGAGAAGAATTACTAAGATTTCAATTCAAACGAATGTCAATCGCAGAAGCAGGCAAGAAATCCCAATGAATAAGTAGAAACTGCAGAAGCAAGACAAATTAACAACGAAGATGATCGTCAATCTAGATTTCAAGCACTTTCAGAATTGCGAAATAAAAACTCCAGGATTCCAGGTTTTCATTGTTCGCTAATCTGATTTAAAAAAATAACAAGAGATTTCAACGCTAAAGATTTATGTAAAGCAGGAATAATCGAGATATAACGAAAGAAAAATCCATAGAGCAGGTCTTGAACGAAAGACAGATCTCTACCCGCGTTCGAAGCTCTAGGATCTCTAGCCATAGGAACTCTGTTACTAGGTTCGAAGTTTGTCATTTCTTGTAGCGCTATTTCTCTCTTGTAATCTTGTTGGCAGCATGGCTGAGCACGGAAATGTGAAATTTATAGGAGTTCGTTGTGGTGTTGCTCGAACTTCTAATACAACTACCGAATCGCCCTCAGTCACCAACGCACTGGCAATGATCACATGGTCCCATACGTCGAAACTTAAAACATCGTTAACCTTCTAATCACTCAACTAAGATGAAAAATCATATATGTTTTGTTCTACATTTTCAGTAATAATTTACTTCTATTTTGGAATCAGCACCCGCATCATGTCCACAGCAGACGCGAGCAATTCAGCTATCCTCAACTTTTAACTTGAAGCGCACCAAATCAAATTGGGCATTAATGGTGCTGCTGGAATTTTTAAAAGCGTGCAATGTTTATATGCTTTATATCTTCTAAAATTGACCGTCAAACAGTAACCTCAGAGATGCCTCAAGCATCTCATTCAATAATGAAACTTCTAATGAGCGAGCCATGGCTCGTGCTTTAGATATTATTCTCAACCATTGTGGCCTAACATGGCTCCCATGCAACATCTAATGAGTACACAACCTGAATGCATGCGTTGCTAACTCAAAATTTGAAATATTGGAGGCTCAGCACTTGCTTTAGAACTTTGGACTGAACTCATTTACAATGGTAACACAAAATCGCAAAACCAACCGAAAAACTTGCAATGCACCAACTTTAGATAATGCTATATTAATACAACATCATATACATAATTTCTTTTTTTTTTTTTTTTTTAACGTTTCTAACAGTAAAACATCACTTTCTTCACTTTTTCCTTCAGCTCCGGTAGCTGTCTGACGTATGGACCACTTGCATCTGTACTCCTTTTCTTTGGTTTTTCAGGCACCTCTGGTTCCATGTAGAATCGAGCACGGAATGCAGCCAAGTGAGCATAGTAAGCTGGTGGCACTGTTCATATAAAATTTAGAAAGGCCTATCAGCTGCAATTACATTAGTATGACCTTATAACTCATTGACTCAATTGCAGTACATGATTCATCCAAATTTAACTTGGCTTGCATTTTCCTTTTGTCAGATAGGATTTAGCATGTAGAACGTGTATAATACACGTAAAGAAGAATCAATAATTTGGAAGCCTTACCCACAGAAACAGACCGAGTGCATCGAGCATACCTACATATGATATCAACAAATTTAGCAGCTGTTCAAAAAACACACAAGAAGACTTTAAAATTAAGAGCCTTACGTATAACAAAGGTTGTTTGTGAGGGACTGTATTTCATCTGCTGTGAAATTGTTCTCATCCCAGAGGACATGATAATGAGCTGGTCTACTTGTCCCCTGCCAAAATTAAGGACCATTTGAAACAATGGCATCTCCCTATGAATTTATGAAATGCGATATCGATTTAGTTATAATCCAAGATTCAGAACCATGCTGCAATACCATACCTGGATTCCAGCATGACTACACAAGTAAAAATCAAACTCGGAGGGATGACAAATCTTAGAATCGACCACTGTGCCTGTAGACATGGCAGCATGATAACTCAATACCATAACTTATAAGATAAACATCAGAAGGCACCTTAGAATCTGTACCAGGTAGAATATTCCCACTCTTGTCTGTACTACTTCTGTCCTTGTGGTTGTTTGCAAACAATCTTGTATGGTGACGCTTCTGAACCACCACAAAGGTCACTGGAGGCTGATAATTAGGCTCCAAGGATGCACAAGCCTGGAAAGGAAGGGCAGTTGGCAAGTTAGCCCCAAAGGAATGAATGAATTTGCATAACAAAGTTTTGCAGTGATTTACCTTACGAATGGCATCTAACTCGTATAACAGAACCTGATAAAACTGGCCTTCACTGACACCATCCCTACATACTTTAGGAATGAAATTAGAAATTGGAACTTGGAATGAAAAATACCCTGTTGATTCCCACTAGATAGGTCTGAAGTACAACACAACTTTAGTAAACCCTGTGCAAACTGACTATAGGCGACAGGATGCCAGAGTAATATTTCTATTAGAGTAAAACATTAAGATTACCTGTAAAATATAATACGTAATGGCTTCTGTCCAGTTTCTTTTCTGAAGGAAATTAACAGCTCCCTGCAATTGTATATGTTCAACACCAAATCACGGGTTTTTTCTCTTCAAAAAATTGCATATGAGGCAGTTCAACACTGTCTCAACATGAAGGGGCAATAAGGTAACAAACCTGACCATTCCTCCAGTTACCGTACCCTGTTGAGGATCATTCCAGGTTTTGAACAGATCTTGAATTAACTCTTGCCGATGAGGCTGCGCACATACTAACCCAGCATATTTTGTGACTTCGGGCCAATCTTGGGATGCTACAACCTAGAATTACAGAAAATTAGAATACTGTGATGCACCTTTAAAGAACTCAAACAGTAGAAGCAACTTATACACTTACAGCAGCAATAGACGGACTTAAGTCCTCTCCTGACTCGGGGTGAGTCACATCTGCTCCAAAGATTATTGTGGGAATGTCACTGACCAGAGGAATTCTCCAACAAAGTGCATCCAGAAGCACTGTATTTCTTCCACCCATCTATAACGAGAAAAAGAGTTAAAAACACCTGAAGACAAAGCATGTGCAGAAACAATAAAACAGGGCATTACTTTCTCATGCACCATATTCTAAAGGTGCCATCTCTTTTTTTATTTATATATTTAATAAGTGAAATGCAAAATTCATTTGAGGACTTACCTTGACATTGATTTTCAGAGAAACATTTGCCAGGTATTGTTTGCTTGTCTTAAACACATGTTTTGTTAGGCAGCATTGCGATATCAAGCCCAAATCTGTTTCACAAATTCTCTTCAAATCACCTGAATCAATCAGTAAACTTCTTCATAGAACCCAAATTACCAACTTATTCCAAAAATCCAAAGATAAATAGTCTTGATAAACCATTGGAAAGTTCAAAAGATGTGATGACAATAGTGAACACCTCAAATTGCAAAACCTATCAAGAAGCTTGTAAAGATCAAAATGCTCATCAAATTCATTTTATTTTCACAAAAATATGCATGAACAAAAAGGCAAAGAATTCTTATTTTATTTATTTCCAGCTAAGAATCACATTCCAATAACAAATAGCAATGCTATGCTTAATCTACTAAATTGAGATTAACCTTGGGATTATTTATAGTTTAAGTCAGTCAAACTTGTCAAAAGAGTGAAGGCATTCAAAAAATATGCAACCTTCTATAGCATCTAATGTTTGAAAAGTTATAAACTGCTAAGTACTTGAAGTTTATATGTAGCAGATAAATTACAGGACCACGGTTACAAACCATATAAAGAGCCATTATTATCAGGAAGAATAGCAATAAGCAGCTCCAGTTCTTTCCCTTTAAGTTTGCTCAGTACAGAATTGTAAACATACTTCAATGCCTTTTCCACATTATCAGGTCTAGCTGAATAGATTGGAATGATAGGTTCGCGATTGAATTCCTGCATTGAAATAGGATCATCAAAAAGTTAGTGAGGTTAGTTGGCTGAAGACATTGACTGCAGCTTGATCAAGACCCTATATTTCACAAAAGTATGAATACCAGTTCAGAGATTAGAACGTAGTAGGTGAAACATGCAGATACAAGGGGACCAAAAAAGTTTACCATGCCAGATATTTGACACATCTGTGCGAGCTCCTGACAGAAACCACGAGCAGTGCTTTCTTGGACACTGTTTGAAAAGTTGATACAAGCCCAGTAATTTACAGTGCTTCCATTTATCATTTTCTGTATTAGGCAAGGAACATTAACTTTTAACAAAACACATACAAAAGAATGTCGTGGAAAGTTTAAAGAAACACGGCAAAGATTTTTATGAAAGATAGTACCTTGTTCATCATATTCCACTGACCAACCTGGGGCAAACAATCTTTCTCTTTACCAGTGTCATGATATTTCAGCTGTACGACCAAAAAATGTGCACAAATGTATCAAACACAATAAATCCTTTTAGTTATCAGATAAGGAGGGAAAAGTTTCATCGATTTGCACCTACCCATGGGGCAGGGAGAACTCGGGCTTCAACTGATGCAAGCTTGTTGCTTAAATTGATACCAAACTCCTTTGCATATGGATCTTGCTCATATCTGTTTTGGCCTACTGTCTGAACGTAATAAAACCCATGAATTTATCAATTTCCTTGAAAACATAGTTAAAAAGAAAATATTACTTGTTTAATTAAATTTCAACATGAAATAAAGAAACAATTACTTGTTGGAAGTATGAAACATTTGTGCTCGTTCAATTTTTACATAACATACATTTAGGGCGTGTGATCCTCATGGATGACTTTTTCTTTCTTTATTTATTTTTTATTTTTATATTCATGAAAATCCGATTCTCATTTAGCATCCAATTAGTTCTCAAGATAAGTGTGATCTCAGATTTCCTCATACATTAGGAACACAACATTAATGGAAAGCACTCTGAGGATTTTTGAGTATTGGACAAGCTCTTTGAGTGAAAATCATAATTTTATTCTTTCTTTAGCTAGTTCTTGGGTTGTTTGCTTTTAAAATTAGTGGTGGCTACACCATTGATTAAGAATTGCATGGGTTGTATGAATGTTGGCTGTTGCACCATAAGTGCTTTTTTTGCAGTGGTATATTCTGTTTTTTCTCAAAAAATTTAAAAAGGAAAAAAGAAAGAATAAAAACACTAGATGGAGTGCTTTACTTGTTGTGTACAATCTAGAGTTAGATTAGGACACCACTTACTGTGGATTTCAGGTCATTACGTCACTATGAAATTGGTTTAAATAAATGATTTTGTCTAAATAAATATTTCTTCTATCCAACAAAACATGAAAAAAAAAATGAAACTATTCAAACAAGCGGATCATTTTAGAAATTATAAGCTCTCAGAGTTGAGGATTTAATTTAAGATTAAAACCTGCAAAATGTCCATTTCTAGTTCCCGAGGCCTCTGGCAAGTAACTTTTAGCAGTGAAGTTATCTGCTTGTCATTTAAACTTTTTGTGCATCTTTGTCCCTCCACAATTTTGCATGCCTGGCACAAGAAAAAAATGAATCATGGAAAGGAAACAAGAATTAATAACAAAACTCTATGAAGAAGAATAAGGAAGATGTTGATTCACCTCCATTGGCAAATAATTTGCCTTCTTTCTATTTCCTACTTGAAGGCAAGGAAGATGAGGATGCCGAATGATGAACCCATACATCTCTTGAAAGTATTCTATAACTGATTTCATATTCATTTGCTCATCAACAGGAAAACTGTGGGAAAAGAAAAGGAATTTGGGAGAGAGTCAATGAAGTTTTGTTAATTATTACTTGTAAAATTTAAACTAGAAGTACACAAAAAACTCAAAAAAATCTACCATACATTAGCTCCCTTGTAGGCTGTGAGGTCAATCCAGAAACACGATATTTCCGCCGCACATTTCCCCTGTGTGTAACTTCAACTTTGACACCTCTAAGGGCTTTCTTAACCTGCAAACACAGATAAATAGAAATGTAGGTTTCACACCAATCATTAAAATGAATGGAAGCCAGAGTTTCAGGCAAGCATTGTCCATTGTTTGAGGTGCATGACTCTAATTACCTCCTTGCAAAAGCTAGAAAAGTTACATGCCAGTTTCATTGAACTACTCATTCATCTTTCACAAGAAGAAGACTAGAAAAATGATGAGCTTCCTATCAAGTACCAACCCCACATGAGCTAAAAATTCTCTTGAGGTTGACAGTTGCATTCATAAACTTTAGTTGATAATGAAAATAAGTGATACGATTCCTTCAAGATTCCACTCTTAACTTTGTAGCTGTCATCATCTGGCATTTGAACAACAAACTAAGTGTTCAAACCAGTAATGACGTTGCCTAAGAAAGCACCAAGCTTACCTTTTCTAGCTGCACAATTCAAGGTCCAAACTATTGTCATTGTACTACCAAGCTCAAGGAGATGCAATCTGTTATCAAAATAAAATTCCTGACCCTCGAACCTAAATCATGTATACTAGTCTGTGCAGACATTTATTCTCTATTTCATAATAGAGTGGCATACCTTAACTCGATCTGCATCAGATAAGGGCCTCGATGATATGTCTTTTCCCAAAATTTGAGCAACAAATTCAATTACAGGTAGTGGTTCAATAAAAGCAGTTGAGGACATATCTGCAAATCAGGTGACCCATAAGAACATCAAAGATGAAATTTGGGACAGGCAAGACATAATGGTGACAACGCCAAATAGAGAAAAAAAAAATTAAAAAGTAAGCCCAAATACCAATATTTAGAGACAAGCCCATCTGAGTTGGTCTTATGCTTTGATAGAATCCACACCAAGACTGTAAGCCACCACCGAGCCTTTGTGGCTTTCTAATATGAGGGGAATAGAAAGATCTCCCAATTGATATGTACCTAAAACAATGTTTAGATTGAAAGAATATGAAGAGTTGGTGTCAATCAGCAAGTATTCAAGCTCAAAAGTGAACTATTAAATTAAAACTTTTAGAACTGTACTTGATAAATGGAATTCCTTTCATTCTCATAGTAAGGCAACATAAATCATATGATGAAAACTCACACGCCCTTATGTTGTCCTCTATTTCCAGTGTCCTAATAGGCACACACCATAAATTTCTCATTGTTGTACTCCATGGTGTGTATCCATTTATAAAAATGGAATTGCACTGGTCTAGATATTACCTTGAAGTGCACAAAAGAATAGCAAACAAAGCCAACAAGAAAATTGAAAGAATTAAAACCAATTGCACCTCTGGCTGGAAAGTTCTCTCAGCACAATATCAAGAGCTTGTAAAGCTTCTCGTGGAGCATCGATCATTTTTCCAGCAAGATATTGGCGCAAATTTTCAACATTGGCACGAGCAATAAACCTGATGAGTACTTTAAATTCCCGTTCGCTGTTACGCATAATACAAGCAAATCAAATCAATGTATGCCAATATCATAATTATCAGAATACAAAAAAAAAGCATAAATTGGCTAATTAGCAGATCAAACCCCAAAAAGAATAATAACGAAGAACAAGGGAAGACTGACCGTGCAGTGCCAACCGCATCGTCTTCATCAACTAGCTTTATCCTAAATTCCCTCGAAGTAAAAGGAAGTAATCCTGCAGTGTAAAGGCTCTTCCTTCCATCATAAGCAGGAAGTCTTGCACCCAACTCAGTCTCTCTATAAAGTTTCACCAACTGAGCCATGATAGCTTTGTTTATTTTTCGAGAAGGAACCTCGGGGGTTATAGTTACCTGCAGTAAACAGGAAGACAGGAAATCATGCAATCCATTTACTTCCAGAGTTCTCCAAAGATGAACCTGGAAAGTTATAAGAATGGAAATGACGCTTACATCATAATGATTCAAGTCTTTGTCTGGCAACTCTGCTAGAAAATGGTTGGCCTTGACGATGCACTTGGTACCCATTTGTCCGAAGCCGGGTCGCCGACAAAACATGAGACCTTTGCTCGAAACTGGAGGTCCAACAGTTGCATCGTGTTCCTCCGACGTCAGTTTCACCGATTGAACACTTTTACCTCTTCCCCTTCCCCTTCCTGTTTTCTTCTTGGTATCTTGAAAACAAACCGTACAATTCTGCTGCGTGGCTTGGGAAGAGGGGTTCTGCTGATTCATGGAATTCTGTAATGGTTTCCGCCAAACCACACGCGACTCTTGTGGGTCTTTCATGACGCCGTGAGGCATTTTGGTAAAGCACTTCGAAGCTGTTCTACGTGC